>JAKSZT010037276.1:298912-323957 GCA_026826555.1 Tolypeutes matacus
TATATATATATATAAACAACATTTTTGTAAGCAAATACACATATATGCATATATATTTATATATCATTTTGCAAATGTTTGTATGTATTGTGAGAATTTTGATTTTTACCCATAATAAAAAATAATAATAAAAAAAATAAAAAAATAAAAAAATAAAAGGGGCAGAGAACATGGTGAAATTGTGTTCTGATGTCTGATGGAAGGCAAAACATAAAAGTGATGAATGTGGATATTTAGATGAGGTGATTTTCAAGCTATGTGTGGAAGGTGCAACCTGGCTTCTCCTTGAAGAAAGCAGTCCCTAATGTGATGTGATAGAAAAAATGTCCTCTGATGTCATTCTTCAAGACTGGAGTTCTACTTCCACCATTTAACCTCTTATGAGCTGTATGACCTTTGCCAAGAAACTCAACTTCTCTCTCCTTAAGTTTTATTGCCTGTAAAATAGAATTATATCCACTTCATGGAGTTTATATGTGGATTAAAGTAGAGGCCTCTGTAAAAAGCCTAGAAGAGAAAAGGGCATCCAATCATCCTTCAACAAAATCCCCACTGACTCCCCCAACTCATCTGTTTCCAAGTTATCTGAAAAATGAGTAAACTTTCCTGTTTATTTAGATGAATGAGTAAAATGCACTTACTTTACTGTGTACTAACTTTTCCCATAATCTCATATAAAATTGTTAAATGCTGAAGGCAAGATATTTTCTTCTCTGTCTCCTCTTTTCTATACCACGTTTTTAGTTCCTGCATCCTCTAACTCTTACTATTTTAACTTCTTTCCTTTCTTATTTAAGTCCCTGTATTTCTACAAATTGATTTATCTGGGCACAGCAAACATTAAAACAATAGATTATATATATTTAAGTATTTAAATGTTTAGACAATTAAATCAGGTCCCCCACAAAAGGCAAATTCAAATCCCAATACCTGGTCCTGTGAATAGGAACTTCAAAGATGTTATGGTACGCCCAAACTGAATGTGGGTGGGCCTTAATCAAATATGGCCAAAGTCCTTTTAAGCAAAGGAAAATGGACACAGACAGAAGTCACAAGGAGTAGCCAGAAGCTGGAAGTCAATGGAACCTGGAGGAGAAAGGAGAAGACATAACCATATGCATTGCCATGTGACAGAAAAGCCAAGGAACCCCAAAGAGTGCCAGAAGGTACCAACCCTGGGAGGAAGCAAGTGCTCTAGTCTCTGAAACCAGAAGCCAATTAATTCCTTTTGTTAATCCAACCCATTGCTTGGTATTTGTTTTAGCGTCTAAGAGACTAAAGCATCTAAGAAACTCTCAAAAAAAATTAAAACGTGGGAAAACAAACTGATAACCTCAGAATAAAGACACAATTTCTCATTTGGTGAGGACTTCAAATTTGTCTTCCATTGTCTTGGTTATCTAGATTGTGAATATTCTTTTTATCCAAGATGAAGAAACTTGGGATTACAGAGGATGAGGAACCTTCTCAGGATTATGTAAACAATCTAAAACAGGGAAGGAAATTTTAGTTTAGAAAATTTACTTCATCCAAAGCCTATGTTCTGTTCACTGTGCAAAGAATACAGAAAGATTACACTAGGTTGGTTAATAAACACTTGAACCCCTTATTATCTTCTTACCCTGAAGGTGTGCATTTGTTGCTGTTGAAGAAATAACATATCTGCTATTTATATCCCAAGCACTTTGATAATTCTTAGAGGAACTGGGAAGAAAACTGAGCAAAACACCATAATGCCCTGAATTGTTCGTCACATGAACTGTCCAAAGAGGCCAAATATTTCTTTATTTAGGTGCCTCAGGAATTACTGATATTTCTCTTGTTCAGATATCTGGAAGTGATTTTTTATTTTCACTTTTATTAATACTTTAATACTTTTATTAATAGCTTAATCAATATTATTTTTTTGACTAGTGCTACTTCAGAACTCTAAAGAATTAAATATGCTGCTGTATTTCCATCCTTTTACAGCCAAAACGTATTTGGCTTATTTTTTAACATGAGACATAAATGGGAGGTTAAATTTAAATTTTACAACAAGAAGTCCCTGTTGTAATTGTTTTCTACATTTATAAACAAATTCACTATAATTTCATTATAAAAATTTACACCCCAAAGTCGCTTTAGATAAAGTTAAGAAACAATTTTGGTCACCGGCTGTGCTATATGTTTTAACTTTAACAATCAATTGACAAAAAAATCAAAACATTGTCACTTAGAGATGTTGATTATTATTGGTCAGTTGCCTGGAGGATTTAGCTCAATGTACCTACATAAAAATGCTTTGTTATCCATAATATATTGCCAGTGAACCTTCTCAATGTCAGAGCTAGTATCATAATATGCTTTTGTTTGTAACTGAATGTATAATAGTTTCAAAGTAGTTTAATTTTAGCTTTGCAATGAAAACATTATCATCTCTTAAAATCAAATATAATAGGAAGCAGATGTGGTTCAAGTGGTTGAGCTCCTGCCTCCCACATGGGAGGTTCCGGGTTTGGTTACCAGTGCCTCCTGAAAAATCAAAAACAAACAACAAGCAAAACAAATAAGAAAGCCAACTCAGGAAAGCCGATGTGGCTAAGTTGTCCAGCACCAGCTTCCCACATACAAGGTCCCAGGTTCAATCTCCAGCCCTCGGTACCTCAAAAATAAAAATAAAAAATCATATATCATAGACTAATTTTCCAGCACATAGTTTACAATCAAAGAGGATAAACCTTCCTTGATGATAAAATGCTGACTACTTTGTGTGAAGGAATGTCTACTTCTTATTCAATTTTAACCTTAATCAGCCACATTTCCTAGTTCATACATGGATGGTGCTGTTATCCACATTCCTAAAATGAGAAGAAAAGAAAAAAGTAAATACAAGTTGACAATGACTACTTTAGTTGCTAATTCTAGAAATGTTATAGGTATATAATAGATAATTTATAAAATAGAGGAATGCACTTCCTGATGGCTAATGTGTGTTACAACTTTTACCTTCACTTCTGCTCAAGTACAACATTATCCTACAAAATACAGCATATTTCATCCAATCCAAGGATGCCTGAATCCTGCTTTCTAAGGATACTGTGTTCCTTTTTACCTTTCTCTCCCCTTGGGGAGAAAAAAACACCAAATCGTGTCATGAATTGAGGACACTTTGTCCTTTGAATCTCAGCTGGAGAGTGCTCAGAGAGAAAGGTCCAAGAGAACAGAAGTACTAACAACAATGCCCATCTTGTCTCTGACTCTGGATCACATCCTTTAGCCTAGGAGACTATATTCATGATAGTAACAATAAAAGCATAATTTGTCTTATTAATAATATGAACATTGTCTTTGATTTCTAGCTGTAGATTGTAAAGGATATGGTTATATGGTTTATATTTTATATTTATCAAAAGATAAATTCTTGCATCAGACACTCCAAGGTGCCATTTCCCTTCAGAATCTTTGAACAACAACAAAAATTAGCAGAGCTTTCCTCCTCAAAACTCCAGAAAACAGTTAAAGGAGTCAGTAACTGGGCAAGTGCTGAATCAAGGACACACAGCTATAAAAACAGTTGGAGAAGCTCTTGGCACCCTTGGCAGCCCATCCTTTACCCTCTCCCCAGCATGGTGTGGAGTCAGCCTGTGCTCCCATTTTGGACCCTGACTATGCACATGCTGGGGGGCCTGCATGTCAGAGACAATCTATCCTGTAGTAATAAGAAAGACTAAACCAGGAAACTCATCTCAATATCATGCTCCCAGTATTTGCCTTGCAGGTAGAAACAGCTTGATATAGCTAAAGCAGTGTGAAAAACAAGTTCAAGCGGCTCCTGGCAAAGGATTACCAGTTTTAAGTCATTACAGGAGGGGAAGAAAGTATATTTCAATAGGAGTGGAAGGAGCATTCTGATTCCTGTATAAGAGGGAAATCCAAAGGCCATGGGTGAGATAAGACCAGGACAAGACACAGGTTCAGAAAAGACAGAGAAGAACTGGCACTTCACTTTTGCTTTGAACTGATCTTCTTGATAGGAGGACTTAACTCTGAAGGAAAGCTCTGGCCAATAAAGAGCCAACTTGTAAAGACTGCGAAAGGTGCTTTTTGAGTGGGTTTGTATATATTTATTAGCTGCAGACACTCAAGGATATCTGTATGCAAAAGAAAGAAAGGGGACCCTTATCTTACACCTTACAAAAAAAAAATTAACTCAAAATGGATCAAGGACCTAAATATAAAAGCAACAACCATAAAACTCCTAGAAGAAAATGTAGGAAAGCATATTGAAGATCTTGTAGTAGGCAGTAGTTTCTTAAACCTTACACCCAAAGCACAAGCAACAACAGAAATAATAGAAAATGGGACCTCCTCAAAATTAAACATTTTTGCATCTCAAAGGACTTTGTCAAAAGTGTGAAAAGTCAAAAGGCTGATTCAATGGGAGAAAATATTTGTCAATCACGTATCCGATAACTCCTTAATATCAAAACTATATAAAGATATCATACAACTGAACAATAAAAAGACAAACTACCAAATAAATAATGGGCAAAGGACTTGAAAAAAATTGTCCAAAGAAGAAACACAAATGGCGAAATAGCACATGGAAAAAATATTTAACCTCACTAGCGATTAGAGAAATGCAAATCAAAACTACAATAAGATATCATCCCATACCTAGACTGGCAGCTATTAAAAAGCTGGAAAACTGTAAATGTTGGAGAGGATGTGGAGGTATAGGAATGCTTATTCACTGTTGGTGAGACTGTAGAATGGTATAGTCACTGTGGAGGACTATTTGGCAGTTCCTAAGGAAGCTGAATATAGACTTGCCAGGTGATCAGGCAATACCATTTCTAGGTATATACCCAGAAGAACTGAGAGCAGAGACACGAACAGGCATCTGCACACTGATGTTCATAGCAGCGTTATTCATGTAGGACAAAAGTTGGGAACAATCCAAGTGTCCATCATCTGAGGAATGGATAAACAAATTGTGGTTTATAAATGATGGAATATTTTGCAGAGGTAAGAAAATAAGGGCAGAAAATGGAAAGCTGAGGATTAAACTTGCAGAATTGGTAAAAAGGTTGTTTGTAAATCTTTGCAAATGAATAGAAATGGTGAAAGCATATCATGGTGTTTGTAACTAGCAGAGCTATTATAGTATATGTCATTGCTTGAAAGGGAAAGTCTAAGGTCATGTATATTACAGATTATATATCAGTGCCACAAACTTGGTCACATCATGAGAGACCTTTGGCTTGGGAGTCATGTACACATAGATGATAGTACTGTAGAAAATGGACACCATCATGAGATGGGAGCCACAAGTCCCAAAGGCCTTCTGTCTCCCCAGGTGTCTTTTTCCTCAACACACTATGGACAATATTCCCATAAGAGACCAAGATCAGTGAGAGAGGAAAGACAAGGAAGATGCCATTTAGCATCATAATCTCCTTGCTTTTTGTGGTGGTCACACAGGCCAGTTGCATCATTTGTTGTGTCTCATAATAAAAATGGTTTATCTGATAGTGGCCAGATCGTTGAAGGGTCATTGTGATAGGGATGAAACCAATTAACCAGGATATGCCAGCCAGTGTCCAGCACAGTTGTGGTGCAATGACAGTGAGATAATGCAAAGGCTGGCAGATAGCAACAAAGCAATCATATGCCATCATGGCCAGAAGGACACATTCAGTGTCCGCCAGAAATACGGTGATGAGAAAATGGATCACACATCCAGTGAAACTTATGGATTTGTCTGAGCCCCCAAAATTGATCTACACCTGAGGACTAATGTTGGTCACATTAATGAGATCAATAGAAGAGAGATGAGTGAGGAAGACATACCTGGGTGTGTGGGGATGGGGGTCCAGGCAGGAGACCAGGATAATGGTCCCATTGCCCATGAGTGACAGAAAGTAGAATATCAAGATGAACACAAATAAAATCCTCTCTAGCCATGGCTGCTCTGAGAAGCCCACCAAAATGAAGCTTCCTCCAGATCCAGATGTGGAATTGTCTCTTCCCATCACCTTCTGGTTGACCTGAGAGAAAAAGAAAAAAAATCATTTGACCATTGTGCTCTATCTGTGGTGGATGAGAATGCTGCCTCAGACTAAATCTAGTAGAAAATCCCTATTCATCCATTTCCCCTTCACTTTTCCTGACAAGAGACAACTAGCCAAATTAGAAGTCTCTTCATTAGACATAGATACAGAAAATGCTTCATAGTACAATTCTTTCTACCTTTTCTCTTTTAACATTTATTCTTTATTTGGCCTTCTGTCCCTAAATGCCTAGAACTAAATTGTTTCATCCCTCATAATCATATTCAATACCTCCTAAATTACCTGTTCTGTGTCCCATACTCACTTATATAATTGTCAATTAAACATCAACCAAATCATAAACTCTCCCAATGAGATGAAAAGCAATATAATTGCTTACACTAAAGGCAGAAATTTACCTATGTTACAGTGAATAGGGAGACCTCCTACAGGTCCCAAGTTTGGAGAAATCTATGTTGTTGACAGATGGACATGACTCAAAGAGGCAGCCAGATAGGGAGAAGGAAATGACTCAGTCTGGTGCCTACATATTCAACCTGTTGATCCCAATAATCTTGTGCATAAAGAGCAGACCAGCCTTTCCATCTCCTGTCCTCACCACACTCTCTTCTCGTGACATCTCATCTTCCGCATAGCATCATTCATGTTTGTTTTACTCTTATTACATCTTGATAAAAATATACCAGTTGTATGGGAATTCTGCATATGAGCATGATTGTTTTGTAAGCTCACAATTTCTGTAATAAAAACATATTTTAAAAAATAATAATAGGGTGAGTTGGGGGAAAATACACCAAATGTAAGATTTGGACTATAGTTAGTAAGATTTTGATTATATTTTTTTCATAATTTGTATCTATTGTCTCACAACAATGCAAGGTGGGTTGATGTATGGGGCCCCTGCATGATGTTATGCATGTTTATGATATATGTTCCAACTTTCACTATACACTTATTGTACATGTATTTTCATGTATGAATGATATAAAAATAATAAAATTAATAATATTAGGGTGGGTTGGGTGAAAGTACATCAAATGTAAGATACTTTGTTTAGTAGATATTTTGAAGATGCTCTTTCATCATTTGTTAAAAATGTTTCACAACAAATGCAAGGTATTGGTGGTAGGGTGAGGTATGAGAGCCCTGTATGATGTTATACATGTTTGTTTTGTAAGTTCACAACTTTTACTGTACACTTATTGTTTATGTATGTTTATGTATGAATGATATACTTCAATAAATTTTTTAAATGAAAAAAATAGCCAAGGACAATAAACAAGCTAATTATAGTTTCTAGGGAAAAAAAACAAGCCAGTGGAAAACAGAGTTGTATTTCCTCTGAACCTACAACCAGAAAAAAAAATGTCTGCTTGAAAGTAGTAACAGCAATATCCATGACTGGTGAAGTTTAGGAGGAATGTTCAGTTTGATATTTATGGTTAATTCCTGGCTCCTACCCAAAGCACATAAAAGATAAGGCTGAACTCTCAGTGATTCCTATTTCAATAAGCTCAATAAGCTCCCATTTTATGGTGGTCGAAATGACTAAATATGTATTGTAGTTTGTCTGTAAAAATATTCACATAGCTCTTTCTACCCCCACAGGGGCCACTTTTTATTCACATAAAAAAACCTGGGAAGAAAATATATTCCATCTCTACATTAGAGGTTCTCACATGTGCACGTGAGAATTACCGTGAGGGTTTGTTAAAACATAAATTGCTCGATCTCACCCCCAGTGTCTCAGATTTGCATATGTCTGAGCTGGGATACAAGAAATTTCATTTCTAACAAGTTCCCAGGAGATGGTGATGCTGCTGGTGGGGGACCACACTTGGAAAACCACAGTCTTAGCTTTTAAAATTTTCTGGAATAATCTCTAGAGCATATCACTTTGACTAGACACTCAGCAGCTCTTCTTTCCCTAATGAAATAATTAGTTATAAGATTGATGAAGAAATGATAATAATGGCATAATGTTGAGGAGACCATGAAGAGAGGATACTTGGAAAGATTATTCTGCTGCTACAGATCTCAGAAAGAGGGAAAAAAAAAAAAAAGCGAGAGACTTCTCAAAATTGAGGAGGGCACTCTCAAGTCTAAATCCTAAACTTGCTATTTGCAGTGGAGGTGACCATGTGCACAGACTTAAGGCTATCTCTTGGAACCACATGGCAAAGAAAACCATGGATCCAATACCCACTTAACAAGAGTGTTTGTATGTGGAATACAATGAAACCATCCCTGACCCATTTCTTATACTATGTTTTTCATTGTTTTTATTATTTTCTGGGTATTCTCTCTTTCCTCAATACTTGTTAAATAGAACTCCCCTTCAAATGGACCCAGTCCTTGAGTTAATATATAAGTATATTTAGGAGGTTGTAATAAAGGTAGTGCCATGGTCAAACTCTCTTATAAGTCCCTAAGTCCCAGGCAGAATTCAAAACACACACACACACACACGAAACACAAAATCCTCCAGAATATCCTGAAAAGTGCTTGATATGGGTGAGGGCTCTACTCCTCAAAATCCAACTCCTCTCTCCTTAATAGTTTTCTGTCTCGTATTGTGGTTAGTGATGAAGTACATCTGGGCACTGAGATGCATGAACAATGCTTGGGGTTTAGCCACCTTCTTGCACATACAAAAGCTTGGAGATTTTAATCAAGATGAATGTGATTAGTACTGAACACAGGGTCTCTTCCTGTTGCTCAGCCTCCTGGTATCACATGGGGTCTCTTAGAGGTCATCTTGCATGATTGTCCTGCCCTCCCCGCCCCAGACACACCCACACTTACTAGGACCACCATCACCATCTTTGTGAGGATAAGACTTCTCTTCTGCTGCTGGTTCAGAGATGGTTATATCTGAATCTTCTTTTCTTTATTTAAAATAAATAATTCCCCATATACCTGAACTATCTACTAAGTAAGCACCAAAACTTTTGGGTAGTTTCCTATGGATTTCAATTAAAGTTGATACCAGCAAAATAATGACATTTAATATATAAAATAATTTATAAAGTCCATGAATGCTTTAAAGCTTACAGTACCAGATTTTTCTAGTATTATTGAAATATTTCTAAAGTCTTTATTCTCTCTTCCTTATTAAATCATCACTTAATTTTTGTCTTTAGAGTCTATCCTACACATCCTCATCCATGTCTTCTTCTCTCCATTGTTCTTGTTTTTCAATAGATAGCCCCCAATTTAACTTTTGCATGCACCAATAGTTTTTGTCAGAATTTAAAGAAAATATGACTAAAGAAATAAAGGATATTAAGAAGACACTGGCTGAGCATATAGACCAATTTGAAAGTCTGCAAAGAAAAGTAACAGACTTTATGGGAATGAAAGACATGATGGATGAGATTAAAAATATATTAGAGGCACATAAGAGTAGATTTGAATTGCTCAAAGACAGAATTAGTGATTTCAAAGGCTGAACATCTGAACTGGAAAGGACAGGAGAACAAAAAAAGAAGAGAATAGAAAAAATGGAACAGGGACTCAGGAAATTGAATGACAATGCAAAATGAACAAATATTTGCATTATGGTATCCCATTAGGAGAAGAGAAGGGAAAAGGGACAGACAGAATATTTGAGGAAAAATGACTGAAAACATCCCAATCCTTATGGAAGACATAAATGTCAATATCCAAGGACAATGCACCCCAAAGAGAATAAATCTGAATAGACCTACCCAAAGACACTTACTATTCAGAATGACAAACATCAGAGATAAAAGAGGATTCTGAAAGCAGCAAGAGAAAAGCAAAGCATCACATACAAGGAAAACTCAATAAGATTAAGTGATTACCTCTCATCAGAAACCATGGAGGCAAGAAGAAAGTGGTATGATGTATTTAAAGAGTAAAAGAGCCAGCCAAGAATTCTGTATCTGTCAAAATTGACCTTCAAAAATGAGGGTGAGTTCAATGACTTCAGAGACAAACAAAAACTGATAGAATATGTTACCAAAAGACAAGAATCACATGAGATACTAAAGAGAGTGCAGCAGGCTAAAAGAAAAACAAGGGCAACAGATTAGAGAAGGATGTAGAAATGAAGATTATTAGGAATGATAAACTAAAGGGTAAGAAGACAGACTACGCAACAACATAACAACAGAGAGCCAAAGGACAAAATGAAGTAAGTAATGCCTTTATAGTAATAACATTGAATATCAATGGCTTGAACTCCTCAATCAAAAGACATAGACTGATAGAATGGATAAAAAAATATGAGCCATCTATATGTTGTCTACAAGAGACCCACCTCAGATATAAGGATGCAACCAGGTTAAAAGTGAAAGACTGGAAAAAGATATTCCATGTAATAGTAACCAAAAAAGAGCTGGAGTAGCGAAACTAATATTGGAGAAAATAGATTTTGAATTCAAAACTTATATAAAGGATTGAGAAGTCATTGTATATTAATAAAAGGGGCAAGTCAGCAAGAAAAAATAACTATTCTAAATATTTATGCACCTAACATGAGTGCCCCAAGATACATGAGGCACACACTGGAAAAACTGAAGGGAGAAATAGATATCTATAAAATAAGAGGTGGAGACTTTAATACACCACTCTCAGTATCGGATAGAACATCTGGACAGGGGATAAATAAAGAAACAGAGAAATTGAATAATATGATAAATGCACTAGACTTTAACAGACATCTATGGAGCATTGCACCCCAAAGCAGCAGATATAGATTCTTTCCAAGTGCCCATGCATCCTTCTCCAAGATAGACCATATGTTGGATCTGTTGTAATTCAATGTGGAGTTAGATGATGCCAGGAATGATCCAAAGAAAGATTGGGATCAGGGGACCTCACTCCATGTGGAATGCAGGCAAGTTTATTTAAGCTGAAACTGCTTTTATACTACAAAGCTGATAACTAAAGTAGGGTGTTCTTTGTTAGTTGGTTCTTTCTTGGTACGCAAGAGAGCTGCCTGTTCCTTCTGTCTAGATAGTCTTATGTATATCTTTCTTAGGACAATAACTTCTTAGTGGTGAGTACATTTCACTCTGCCTCCTCCTGCTGATGTCCGCAGTATGCAATGCCCTGGGAACATTTACCAATGTTTCTCTGCCATCAAGCATTCTTTCCAAATGCTTAACCCTTTATGCTCAGGCTCTCAGCATCTTTCCCAACATTTCCTCCTGTTTTGTTTTTGTCCACGGTGACTGTGCCTGTCTTAGGTTGCCATCCTCTGAAGGTCTTACCTGTCACTGGCTACCAGCCAAGCTCCATGGACAGGGGTTTGAGAGTTAAGGGTTTTGAGCAGAATCAAGTTATTGGCATGGCTGGCCTTTTCAGCCCTATTAATGCAGGACATCAGGGCTTTGCGAGTGTCTCCTAATACAGTTAAGAGTAACAGAACACCAATGATCACCACACCGAAGTTAGCAAGTACAAAGGTTGATTTCCACCAATGTAACGGATTTATTTTATTTAATTGATCTGTTAATTACTGATTGCCAAAATTTGCTACCTGGAAGTATAGTAAGTTGATTTTGAGACATGCTTAAAATATTTTTTTGTAAATTTGTGATTTCTATAGATAAATTTGTATGGTGACCTATTAAATGATTTTTAATTTTTCCCCCATTCATAGTGGGAATCATTGTATGGGAGAAGAGTGATACAAAAAGTGCTTTCATCCCAATCACACTTCAATCCTTGTTTCAAATTCAGATTAAATACCTGATCTCCTATTTGTGTAACAGCCATCTTTAAGTCATTAAGCCTATTATTAATTTGCTCATCAATATATGCCTGACTATGTCATAGCTCACTAGCATTTTTATGCCAATTTCTAACATATTGTTGTGTTTGGATAGTCTCATGTAGGGCAGTTCCTGCCACAGCAGCAGCTGTAATAATACCTATAAGCCTTAACACAGCAGCTATTATTAATCCAATTAAACGTTTGGTTCTTTTCAAATAATGATTTAGAAAATGCCACAGGATTTGACTCTCAGGGGAAGACTGCCAACAGCAATTCATGCGAACTGGAAGCCATATTCCATGACGCTGTTGTCACATTAGAACCGCAGTAGAACTCTCCTGTAAAACAGACTCTGATACACAAGTGTAAAGGGAACAATTGCTGCAGAAAAACCATGTTTGATTAATGCTCACAGTTCCTACTATAAAAACGATGGTATCCCGTATACACACTTTAAGAAATTAAGTTGATTTTCTTTTTAAACTGGTAATATTAGTTTTATGGGCTTGCCATTCGAAAATTGGGCTAGTTCCCAAAAATAATTTCCACAAATAATTTTTAGTTTTGTTAAGTTTAGTGTCCCATAGTTGTGGGATAAATCTTCCCTGATGAGTCCAATTTAGTGATGTATTTATACTTATGACGTCCCCAAAATTCCAAAAATAATGATAGCTTTCATTCATTGTTTTTGTTGAATTACTAATTTTTCAATTTATGGTTGTGTTTACATTAGGTTTCGGTATCCCTATAAGGGTCCAATTCTTTACGATTCTATAGGAATTATTAAAGAGCACAACCTCGTATGAAACATGGCATGTATGCCATTTATCACTTTGTACTATGATTTTGGGGCTCTATACATGGATCAATGAATCCTATGCAGATAGGTCATTCAAGAAAAGGTAAGGTTAAATTTTCAATAAATTTCCCTTCTTCCTCAGGTTTTAGAGGAAGGCGAGAGTCAACGGGCCCAGGAAAATGAAAAGACTAATTAATATAAACAGGGTAGGATTTGTCCCCCCAAGTCAACAATTTTAAAAGAGGTGATTTAGTAATATAAGCCCAATATGTATAATTATGTGAAGGTGCACTACTTACTGCTGTGGTTGTCAAGGTAACCATAGCAAGGAATAACTGTGTTAGAGTGACACTCTGCCTTTTAGAAGTTACCATTTTTTCTGCTTCTTATGTCAGCTTCTTCAGCTTTTTCATGTCCAGGTTTCAGACGTCTGGATGGGACCCAAAGCTGGTTTCCTTTATCTGTAATGATAAGAGCAAAACCTCAACCCTATATCCTAACTTAACTTCTGCCTTCTCCCATTGATTATTATCTTCATTCTTCCACTAAACTAGTTGTTTAATATTTGTTTCTGTATTTTTGCCTGATTTTTGCCAGAAATGCTCTGCTGCTGATGTATCTGATTCTGACCTTCGGCTTAAAAAATTTATTGTAAATAATGCTTGATATAATTGTTCTCGTACCTCACCATTTCCCCCTTTTTTGTTTTTGTAATATTTATAAACAGGGGTTTAACTGTTATATTTTAATTTGGTATGATATGTATACATACATTCACATGCTTACTAAACTAGGGGGCACACTGATTTACTTGGCTTATTTTTGGCTAGAGTCCTGGATAGATACAAGATAAATGTTAATATGTATATTTAGTTTAATAAGCTTATACTGACAATTAGAGTGAGAAACATAAATAACATAATCAATTAAAAGATTAAGTCAATATTGAACAAAGTTATAGAATGACAGATAAATAGAGCAGTTTTATATATATATACTTACCAGTATTTAGCTTTTAGCTGGGAAGTGTTGAAGTAGCAACTGATACTAGAGTTTTGGTTGACTGTGTTTAGGATTTGATATTATAGATGCCAACTTGTGAGTATTTTGCTAATTGCTGAGGAAGGGGCCAGCCTCCTCAGGAAGGAACACAACACTCCCTGGGCAGTACATTTTAAGGTTTATGCATCAGTCTCTGGTAGAGTGGCCAGCTTCCCCAGGGAGGAATACAACACCCAGTGAAATGCACTTTATCTTTTTTAATTTGTTACAAAACATCCTTGATGTGCTTACTATTTTAATTTTCAATATGTTTCCTGAAATATGAAAAATGTTAACTAGTAAGGCATTGGTTTGTTGATTAACAAAGTTTTCTGCATGATGCTTTACTTTTAGGCTTGAACAATACTTACCAAACTTTTTCTTAATACCTTTAGTTTCAGGACTGTTCGAATTCAAAACAAGAGATTTATATATATACTTAATAAAATACCTCTATGTGTAATATATAAATTATTAAATTACTTAAGTATGCAACATATTATGCTGAAATTTTGATTAGTATTTAAGTATATTATACATAACTCATAACTACAGTAGATTATATATAACAACAGGCAATAATAAGACTTTTAATCAGCACACATCTAATGAATAAACTTTTATTTCTTATGCGTTTAAGATTTCTAACCAGTGAAGTTATATAGGCAAAAGCTGTGCAACTTTAAATTGGGGGCACATGAGCCTTTCTGCATAGGGGATACATGGGCCTCTTTGAATAGGGAGAGCATGAGCTCCGCTGAACAGGGGGAGCATGAACTCTGCTGATTTTAACTTTGAGAGAGCAGGTTTGGACATTATGTTCTTTCAAAAGTGATAAGACTTGTTTCTCCACAGAAACGATAAGGTTAAAGTACAAGAAGCTATTTTGATAAAACAGACTTTCATTATTGCATACTGATTAGTTACTTTTTGTAAACTTTTACTAAAACAGAATGATGACTTGAGAAACTTTGAAAAAGAATAAAATTTTACTTTGCATCAGTATACTATCTGATACCAAAGATTTTAAAACTTTATAGATAGATTCATCAAATTTTACTTAACTTTGACCACAAGAATTCCTTTTCCACCTACCTTCTGCACTTTCTGTATTCCTTCAGCTTTTATCCCACATTTTACTCTTTTTTAATAACCAGTTATTTTATCTTAGGACAAAATTATTGTCTTTTTCCTTAATAATAAAAACATATTCTATATACCTTTCATACTTAAGTTACTACAATGATTTTGGAAACTGTTTCCAAGCAAACTTCTGACAACATACAATTACCATCAACACTAAACAAACTTGACAAAATGATGATTTAAATTGGTTGTATGCAAATGTAACTTTTCTTCATTTTAACTACTTCGTAGTATGCAACACTAGAAACAGTCCTTTAGAGGCAAATTGGCAGGGGAGGCTGGCTGCTGACAGGTTTTCCTGTTATGAAGTTACTTTTATTATTAATATTAATTTGTTTTTCTGTTTAATAATGACTTCTTGGAATTAGCCATTTAAATATTCCATTTAAACAGTGCTTCTGCAAACTCCCCATAACTATTCATACCACATGTAGTCATTTTATCTCAAGACAAATTTTACCTTCACAGAACACATTCTCTTAAACAAATTTATCAAATTTTAGTAGAGCTCTTTTAAGAATTTTCATTTATCAATTTAATAATACCATCTGGAGGTATCAAAATATACACTGACACTGAACAAACAGAAACATAAAAAGAATTATGACACACCAACAGAAACGTAAAGCTTACTAATTTGACCCATGTTTCTCACTCCTTTGGTATGGCTGTCTTCAAACCCTTCATCATTTTACATCTTTGATTTTACTGCTTTTAAGATTTTTTCTGGAATCTGTGTTGCCTGTAATATGCAAGCTTGTGCTTTGAAACACTTTTGTTAGTAATCAGCAACCAGCCAGGACAACTTAAACAGCATAAATACAGTTAAGCTGTAATTTAGCAGTTTACACAGATATTTAACATGTAATTTTCGAATTACTACTTTTTAGGAGTACACTTAGGCTCGAAGTTCAGTTTTCTGGAATAGGCCCTTTAATTCCTGTTCTTATTTTTTGAATACCCGGGGAAGGAGTAATAAACTTAATTTCAGCTGAGGGAAGATCGAAAGCTGCACTGCCTTTGGTAACTGCCTTAAGTTCTGTTACAGGTCGGAGTGAGCTGCTCCATTGCTGACTGGGTAGATTTGAGCTAGGTTGGGATGTGCTCATATTGTTTGTCTGAGGGCCTTGAGCAAGCCCTGCTTGGAAATTTCCCGATTTATTAATGAGACTGCCATTTTTATGGTATTTAGAATGGCATTCATTGGCCCAGTGTAAGCCTTTTTGGCATATTGGACACACACGAGTTGGTATTGATTTATTATTGCCGCTAGATGGAGCTCTCACACCAGTTTTGGCTCGGCAATTTTTTTTTTTTTTATATGACTTGGTTTCCCACATTTAAAGCAATTTAAATTATTAATCATAGGACTATGTCCCGTTATAGAGGCTGCAAGAAGGGTCATGTTATAGGTATTAGACTTTATGTTTTGGCATGCCTTTATATAATCCTGTAAAGTACCTCCATTTGCTTTTATTGCATGTAAAGTCTTTTTACACTTACTGTTGGCGTTATCAAAAGCCAACATCAGAATAAGCATTTCTTTAAGATCAGATTGGGTTACTGACTTGCAGACTACATCTGCCAGCCTCGTTACAAATTCAACATAGGGTTCAGTATTTCCTTGAACAATGTTTGAAAATGATTGTACAGCCTGTCCAGGGGTGGAGATTCATTGCCAGGCATCTAGGCAGCACAATCGAACTTGTACAATGGCAATATCATCATATTGAGCTTGGTGAGGAACCCCAGCCCATTGACCTATTCCTAATATTTGTTCAATAGTAATAGGCACTGGTGGATTTTGTTGTTGATTTTGTCATGCTACAATATTAGCTTCATCAGCCCACCAAGTTTTAAATTGTAAAAATTCTGCTGAATTAAGAACAGTTTGAGTTAACAAATCCCAATCCCAGGGTATTAATCTGTCTGCTTGTGCCATTCCTCGCACCAATCCTTGAGTATAAGAATTTACACCATATTGAGTGCATGCTTGTTTAAATTTTTTGATAGTTTTAAAAGGAATAGGAGCATGCTCATATTGTACACCCCCTTGGGGATTGTCAGCATCTATTGGAATTAGAGTTACTGTTACTGGAAAAGTAAAAAATTGCATAGCCTCTGAATCTCCTTCTCTATTTCCCTGTACTATACTTTTCGTAATTGAAGAGGATGGTGCTGGCACAAAAACAGAAGCTTTTGGAGGGTCATCAAATATTGTAAAAAATGGATCAGTAGATACCTTAGGAGGTGCAGACGCTGGTTTAAAAGACAATAAATCATGGGGTCGGATGTGGCTCAACTGGTTGGGCATCTGTCTCCCACATGGAGGGACCTGGGTTTGATCCCCGGGACCTCCCGGTAAAAAAAAAAAAAAGACAATAAATCATCTTTTGGAGTGAACAGCATAATGACCGCTGGAAAAATTCCATAAACTCCCTTTTTCTTTTCTTCCTTTTATGCGTTTAGACATGTGTTTATTTGTTTTTGCCTGTACATTAATTTTTTCATATATTTTTTCATTAAAATCATCATTAGCTTGTTCTGCTATAGGTTCAGCAATAGCAGTATCCTTTTTAATATCTTCATTTTCATCTGATTGTAATGGCTCAAGAGCAGCAGAAATAAGACTATACAAAGACCATATATGCATGAGAATTATTTCTCCCTTTTGATAAGCCCTTTTTAAAGCTTTCATTACTAACTTCCACTGTTTCAGGTTTAAAATATCTCACCCTTGTGGCTGAAACCAATAACAATATTTCTGTTCAAGAGAAAAAAGTTCTAGTAACTCTGGGGTCATCACAGATACCCTTGTATTATTTAACAGGGTCTTCCAGACTTGGGAATATTCCTCTAACCGAGTGGACTGATTACCCATTACCCTGATGATCAAGATTGTTCAACTTACAAACAGAAGTTATGGTGCAAGGACTGTTCGACCCACCAACAGAAGTGCTTGTTTCCACAGCACTGATCAAGGGAAAAGACTAGTCGTGCCCCACGTTGGGCGGCATCTGTTGTAATTCAACGTGGAGTTAGACGATGCCGGGAATGATCCAAAGAAAGATTGGGATCAGGGGACCTCACTCCATGTGGAATGCAGGCAAGTTTATTTAAGCTGAAACTGCTTTTATACTACAAAGCTGATAACTAAAGTAGGGTGTTCTTTGTTGGTTCTTTCTTGGAATGCAAGAGAGCTGCCTGTTCCATCTGTCTAGATAGTCTTATGTATATCTTTCTTAGGACAATAACTTCTTAGTGGTGAGTACATTTTACTCTGCCTCCTCCTGCTGATGTCCGCAGTATGCAATGCCCTGGGAACATTTACCAATGTTTCTCTGCCATCAAGCATTCTTTCCAAATGCTTAACCCTTTATGCTCAGGCTCTCGGCATCTTTCCCAACAGGGTCAAAAGACAAGTCTCAATAAATTTTAAAAGATTGAAATTATAACAAACACTTTGATCATAACAGAATGAAGTTGGAAATCAATAATGGATGGAAAAGGGAAAATTTATAAATATATGGAGATTAAAAACACATTTCAAAATAATCAGTGGGTCAAAGAAGAAATTGCAAGAGAATTTAGCAAATATCTTGGGACAAATGAAAATGAGAACACAACTTATGGGACACTTCAAAGGAAGTGCTGAGAGAAAAATTTAGAGCCCTCAATGCTTACATTAAAAAAGAAGTAAGAGCTGAAATTGAAGATCTAACTGCACAACTGGAGGAACTAGAAAAAGAACAGTAAACTAATCCCAAACAAAGCCAAAGGAAAGAAATAGTAAAGATCAGAACAGAAATAAATGAAATCAAGGACAAAAAAAGTAACAGAACCAACAAAATCAAAAGTTGGACCCACTGGCAAGGCACCAGACTCCAGAGCTATCTGCACTGACCATAGGACCTGGGTGTCTCCAGAGCCCTCAGGAGCCCCGCTATTTGGGGTAGTATCCACTTTGGAAGTCTACGAGATCCTGCTAAGGTGTGCATAAGCATTACCTCTGGGATGACTTCCTGACTCACTTTGGAGTCTCTTAGCCATATAAACTCATTTGTCTTTACCTTTTCCCCCTTTTATTGGAGGTCTTCTTCCAGTTGCATTGCTAGTTGGTGCTTGGTAACAATCCCTCGGTGCCAGGCAGGCTCATCCCCGGGAGTCATGTCCCACACTGGGGGGAAGGAAATGAATTCATATGCTTAGTTTGGCTTAGAGAGAGCCCACATTTGAGCAACAAGGAGGCTCTCAGGAGGCAACCCTTAGGCACCCCATAACAGTAGGCTATGTTTCAATTTCTAGAGCAAAGGCTCATAAGCCTAGTCATCAATATCAAGGGCCCATCAGTGGATCATCCTCCTTCGCCAGTCACTGCCCCTGCATTTGGGGACTGTTGCTCCTCCCTTACAGAATGGGGCAGAGCCCTCCAGGATGGGAATTCAGTATTCTTTCAGTTACTGTGTGAGTCTCAACCCTCTGTGACAATGCCCTGTGAACATTTGAACATTTTTATATACCTTATATTTATGCTCAGGTGAACTTCCTCCCATGCATCCCCCCCATCCCTGACACCCCACACCAATGATCCTCCTCCACCCAGTTGTAACCTTTCTGTGATCCAAAGCAGCTTCAAAAATGAAGCCATTACAATAGCCAAACACAATTAATAGGAAAATGAAACAATAATGATAAGTTTAAATATAACACATAAAATACATTAAAAAATTTTAAACTAAGAATAAAATAAAATTAAAACATTTGGATATGAAAAAAGTGAAAAATATTTTTAAAAAAATGTTTTTGGCATTTTGCCTTTCATCACCGCAATATGTTGTCTTGTCTGTACTGTGGCACATTCCCAATCATTTCCCAGTGTCTCACATTTTTCATTTTGTTTTCAAAGAATTTTTAGATCACAGCAAGGTCACACACAGAATACAGGAGACTCTCATATACTCAACATCCTCCCCCTTTCCCTACCCCCCCCATATTAATACCTTTTTATATGTAGATGGTACATTTGTTATAACTGATATACAAATAGTGAAACATAGCCACTAAAAATGGTCAATGGTTTACCTTATGGTTTACATTTTAGGTCATACACTTTTATAAATTTTGATGATATTTACCATGTCCTGTGTCCATCATTGTAAAATCATGTAGAACACTTCCACTGCCCACTAAAACCTCCTGTTTGATCTATTCTATTCCTCTCTACCCCTCCCATTGGGATGCACGGTGACTGCCTGGCTTCATTCACTCCTTGGATGACAAGATTCATAGTTACATGCAACAAGACTGAGGCCTTGACACACTGGTTTATCCTCCCCTATTAGGAATCACCCATGCTCCAAATGACTCCCGCCTGTCTATTTGTGAACAAATCGATCCTCCCAAGGATGGGAGTTCAACTCCTTCCCGTTCACTGTGAGAGCGGATACAGCACATTATGACAGAATGATCACTCATACACTCCCTAGAAGTCTGCTCCCAGTGTGCCCTGCCCCAAATGTCCCCCTAACCAACACCCTAAACAAGTAACCCTTCCTTGTCATATTGCCATAAGAGCATTCCCAACTTTGTACTTTTAACCACATACTCAGAAATTCCCCAGTGTTCACCTGGTCCCTCTCCCAACCCTCCCCCCAATACCCTGGACTTTTCAACCCACCCTTCCCAATCTACCCACCTGTCAAACCTGCACCACCCAACTCAATAATATCACTACCCTCCTGTCATATCCCTTCCATACACAACTATACACTTTCACATTACCATAGATTGCATTTGTATGGCTGTTTGCTCACAACCTTCTTTACCCTTTCTATTTCTTGTAAACCTATCTTCCAGGCAATAGCTCTCTGAGTCTGCTCAATTTGCTTAATTTATGTCAGTGAGGTCATGTACTGTTCATCCTTCAATGCCTGGCTTGATTCACTCAACATAAGGTCCTCAAGATTCATCCATGTTATCCCATGTATTAGCACTTTATTCCTTGTTACAACTGAGTAATATTCCATTGTATGTATGTACCACATTTTGTTTATCATTCACCTGTTGATGGGCACCTGGGTTGTTTCCAACTTTTGGCAATAGTGAACAATGCCGCTATGAACATTGGTGTGCATATATCTGTTCATGTCTTTCCTTTCAATTCTGGATTCATTGTTGGATCATATGGAAGTTCTATAGTCAGTTTTTTGAGGAACTTCCAAACTGTCCTCCATAGTGGCTGGACCATTCTACAATCCCACCAGCAGTGGATTCTTCCACATCCTCTCCAACACTTATAGTCTGCTGTTTTATTAATAGCTGCCAGTCTAATGGCTGTAAGATGATATCTCATTGTAGTATTGATTTGCATTTCCCTAGTACCTAGTGATTTCGAGCATCTTTCCACGTGCTTTTTAGCCTTTTGTATTTCTTCCTTGGAGAAGTGTCATTTCAGGTCACTTGCCCATTTTTTAAATGGGTTGTTTGTCTTTTTATTTTCAAAGTGTAGGATTTCTTTATATATGCAGGATATCAGGTTCCTATCAGATATATGGTTGCCAAATATTTTCTACCATTGGGTAGGCTGTCTTTTTACTTTATTGATAATGTCCTTTGAGGTACAGAAATTTTTAATTTTGGGGAGATCCCATTTATTTATTTTTTCTTTTGCTGCTCGTGCTTTGGGTGTGAAGTTCATAAAACCATCTCCTATTACAATGTCCTGTAGATGCTTTCCTATATTATCTTCCAAGGTCTTTATGGTCTTGGCTCTTATATTTAGATTTTTGATCCATCTTAAGTTGATTTTTTTATACAATGTGAGATGGTGTTCCTCTTTCATTCTTTTGGATATGGATATCCAGTTCTCCAAGCACCATTTGTTGAAGAAGCCATTCTCTCCCAACTGAGTGGGCTTGGTGACTTTGTCGAATATCAAATGACTGTATATGTGAGGATTTATATCAGAACTCTCAATTCAATTCCAATGGTCAGTATGTCTATCCTTGTGCCAATACCATGCAGTTTTGAGCACTGTAGCTTTGTAGTATGTTTTAAAGTCAGGTATTGTGATACCTCCAACTTCATTTTTCTTTTTCAATATGTCTTTGGTGATTCGGGGCCCCTTCCAAATAAATTTTGTAGTTAGTTTTTCCGGTTCCTTAAAAAATACAGTGTTGATTTTTATTGGGATTGCATTAAATCTGTAGATTAGTTTGGGTAGGATAGACTTCTTGATAATGTTTAGTCTTCCTATCCATGAACAGGGAATATTCTTTCATTTATTTAAGTCTTTTTTTAATTTCCTTTAACAGTGTTGTGTAGTTTTCTGTACATAAGTCCTTTACATCTTTAGTTAAATTTATTCCTAGGTATTTGATACTTTTAGTTACTATTTTAAATGGTATTTTTTCTTGATATCCTCCTCAGATAGCAAATTATTGGTGTACAGAAATGCTACTGATTTTTGAGCATTGATATTATAGCCTGCGACTTTGCTGAACTCATTTATATGTTCAAAAAGCTTTGTTGTAGATTTCTCAGGGCTTTCTATGTATAGGATCATGTCATCTGCAAATAGTGAAATTTTTACGTCTTTCTTTCCAATTTGGATGCCTTTTATATCTTTTTCTTGCCTCAGTGCTTCATCAAGTACTTCTAAGACAATGTTAAATAGGAGCAGTGATAGTGGGCATACTTGTCTTGTTCCCAATCTTAGAGGGAAAGCTTTTAGGATTTCACCTTTGAAGATGATGTTAGCTGTGGGCTTTTCATATATACCTTTATCATGTTCAGAAAGTTTCCTTCTATTGCTTTCTTTTGCAGTTTTTCTAATCAGGAAAGGGTGCTGTATTTTGTTGAATGCTTTTTCTGCATCTATAGAGATGATCATGTTATTTATTTTCTTTCAATCTGTTTATGTGGTGTATTACCTTGATTGATTTTCTTATGTTGAACCATCCTTGCACACCCAGGATGAAATCCTCTTGGTCATGGTGTATAATTCGTTTAATATGTTGTTGAATGCGATTAGCAAGTATTCTGTTGAGGATTTTAGCATCTAGGTTCATTAGAGAGATTGGTCTGTAATTTTCCTTTCTTGTGGCATCTTTGTTTGGCTTTGGTATTAGGGTAATGTTGGCATCATAGAATGAGTTAGGCATATTTTTTGGAAGCACTTATGCAGGATTGATGTTCATTCTTTCCAGAATTTTGGTAGAATTCATCTGTGAAGACATCTGGTCCTGGGCTCTTCTCAGTTGGGACATTTTTGATGACTGAGTCTCTCCTTACTTGTAGTTGGACTGTTGAGTTCATCAATTTCTTCTTTCATCAATGAAGGCTGCTTTTGAGTTTCTAGGAATTTATCCATTTCCTCTAAATTATCCTTCTTGTTGGCATACAATATTTCAAAGTATCCTCTTATGATACTCTTTATTTCTGTGGGGACAGTGGTGATATCCCCTTCCTTATTTCTTATTTTGTGTATTTGCATCTGCTTTCTTTTTTTCTTAGTACGACTAAGGTTTTTTTAATTTTATTGATCTTCTTGAAAAACCAGCTTTTGGTTTTGTTTATTTTTTATAGTGCTTTCTTATTTTCTATTTTGTTTAGTTCTGCTCTAATCTTTGTTATTTCCTTTTTTCTACTTCCTTTGGGGTTAGTTTGTTGTTGTTTTTCCAATTCCTCCAGCTGTGCACTCAGGTATTCAATTTTAGCTCTTTCTTCTTTTTTGATATATGCATTTATGGCTATGAATTTCCCTCTCAGTACAGCTTTTCCTGCATCCAATAGGTTTTGATACATTGTGTTGTCATTTTCATTCATTTTAAGGTAATTACTGATTTCTTTTGAGATTTCCTCCTTGACCCACTGTTTGTCTAAGAGTGTGTTGTTTAACTTCCATATCTTTGTGCCTAATCTGGTTCTCTGGCCCTTACTGATTTCCAATTTTATTCCATTGTGGTAAAAGAAATTACTTTGTATAATCTAAATATTTCTGAATTCATTGAGATTTTTTCTGTTGCCTAGCATGTGGTCTATCTTGGAGTATGATCCATGTGCACTTGAGAAGAATGTATATTCTGCTGTATTTGCATGTATGGTTCTGTATGTCTTTTAGGTCCAGATCCTATATTGTATTAACCAAAGTATTTGTTTCTTTATTGATTCTTCATCGAGATGTTCTGTCTAATGGTGATAATGATGTATCAAAGTCCCCCACTATGGGAAGTGACTGTGGCTCAATCAGTAGGACTCCCATTTACCATATGGAAGGCCCCGGGTTCGGTTCCTGGGGCCTCCTGGTGAAGGCAAGCCCGCCCGCACGGCGTGGGTAGCTGACCCAGCGAGCACAAGCAGCAAGGGGGGGATAAGTGAATAAATAAAATAAAATCTTAAAAAAAAAAAAAAGTCCCCCACTATAATTGTAGAGGAATCTATTTCTCCACTTACTCTTTCTAGAGTCTGTCTCATGTATTCTGAGACGCCCTTGTTAGGTGCGTAAATGTTTATTATTGTTCTTTCTTCTTGAAAGATTACCCCTTTCACTAATATCTAGTGTCTGTCTTTGTCTCTTACAATATTTTTGTATTTAAAGTCTATTTTGGGATTGTTGGAGCAAGATGGCATTAGTGTAGGAGGGCGCACACTGCAAGCTCCCAGAGCAGGGCGGATTGGGGACGGGGTCCTGCCCGGGGGACTGTGCTGTGCACGCATGGAGTGAGAGGCTTGGGACATCTATCTGCGCGGATCGGCGGCGTGGACCCAACGGTGGAGATTCGTGAGTTTTGAGGCTGCCGGTGGAGGTTGGCACAGGCGGCTGAGCCCCGCGGTTAGGGAAAAATAAAATAAAACGGCCATTTTGAGCTGTGGGCGGGGCAAAAAAGTTTTATTTTCTGGGGATCTGGCTGCCTGGCGCCCCTAGGACCTTGTGTGAACAGAGCAAACGAGCTAATCAGCACCCAGTGAACCGGAGGGGGGATTTTGGTCGGGCAACTCAACTGATTTCCCTAGTCACCCAGAGTTAAGACCTGGGCCGCTGCGGAGCCAGGAGGAAGGGACACTTCCCAAAAAAGGGAGGGTTCGGTTGGAAGACAGGGAAGGGTATTTTATATTTTTAGACATTGATCTGGATGCCGGCACCGCCCCATAGCTTTGGGGAGCAGATAAGCCGACCTGAAGCACCATTAGGCTGAGAGCAGATGCGAATCTGCACTCAAACTGATTTACTGAGCAGCCCGGTGATGCTGGAGCTCA
>JAKSZT010037276.1:324057-446715 GCA_026826555.1 Tolypeutes matacus
CCTGTAGACATCATATAGATGGTCCATATTTCCAAATCCATTCTGCCAATCTGTGTCTCTTGACTGGTGAGTTTAATCCACTAACATTCAGTGTTATTACTCTCAAGGAATTACTTGCATTAGCAATATTTTCTTTGGGTTTATGTATGTCATATGTTGTTTTTATTTCTCTTTTTGTCTTTTTAGTTGTTCTTACAGTCTCCTCCAGCTCTCTGTCTCCTGTTTATCTTTTCAACCTGCAGAACTCCCTTTAGTATTTCTTGAAGGGCAAGTTTCTTATTGGCATACTGTCTTAATTTCTGTTTATCTGTGAATATTTTGAGCTCTCCATCATTTTTGAATGCCAACTTTGCTAGATAGAGAATTCTTGGCTGGAAGTTTTTTTCTTTTAGTACCTTAACTATGTCATACCATTGCCTTCTTGCCTCCATGTTTTCAGGTGAGAAATCAGCACTTAATCTTATTGAGCTTCTCTTGTATCTGATGATTCTCTTTTCTCTTGCTGCTTTCAATATTTTCTATTTGTCTTGAACATTGGACAATTTGACGAGTATATGTCTTGGAGTAGGCCTGTTGGGATTTATACTGTTTGAGGTGCTATGCGCTTCCTGGACTTGTACATCCATCTCCCTCAATAGGGTTGAGAAGTTTTCAGCCATTATTTCCTCCAGCACTTCCTCTGTACCCTTTCCATTCTCTTCTCCCTCTGTGATGCCTATAATGTATATGTTTGTGTGTTTTGTGTTGTCATTCAAATCCCTAAGTCCCTGATGGATTTTTTTTTCTAGCTTTTTATCTATTTGTTCTAGTATTTGTTTGATTTCAGATGTACTGTCTTCCACATCACTAATTCTTTCCTCTCCCTGTTCAAATCTACTGTTATGTGCTTCCAGTGTCTTTTTGATTTCTTGTATTGTGCCATTCGTCACCATCGTATCTGTTATCTTTTTATGTATGTTTACAATTTCTTCAGTATGTTCTCCCAGTGTCTTCTTAATATCCTTGGTCTCTTTCTTCACTTCATTAAGTTGGTCCATGATATTTGTTTGGATATCTTTGATTAGTTGTTCAGTGTTTTGCACCTCTTTCTGTTTTTTAGTTTGCTCATTGTACTGGTCCATGTCTTCCTGCTTCTTAGTCTGGTTTGTAATTTTTTGTTGCCCTTTGCTTATCTTTTTATCTTGATGTGTTTATTTATTTGATTGTCTTCTCTTTTTACTCTATGGTTTTATTTAATTTCTATTGTGTAAGTTTTCTCTTTTACACTTTGTTCTTCTTATTCTATTTCGTTGCTGTTGTCTATGTTCCCTTGGAGGAAAAAATTAGGGCCAGTGAAAGTGAAAGAGATAAGAAAAGTAAAGGATAATAGTAATAATAATAGTAATTGTTAGAAGTGGAACCATTTAAGACCTTGAAAAATGAATATTTAACTCTTGCAAACAGTGTAGAGTAATAGAGTAGAAAGTGGGGTGCCAACAATGAAATGGGAAACCAAATTGAGAAAAATATTTAGACTGAATTAAAAGGCCAGTATGATGAAGAGAGAGGGAAAGAGAAAAGAAAACACAAAAAGAATAAAAGTTAATAAAAGAAAGAAAACAGTATGGATATGGTAGAAATAAAAAACAGAAAAATTGGGAATTAAACAAAAAAGGTGTAGAAAGCAGAAGACAGAATGATGAGGGAAGGAAAAGAGATAGCCTTGGTATACAAGATCAGTATACACAGAAAAGGGGAAATCAAGGAGGAGGAAACACAGTAACCAAGAATCAAGCCAGCAGCACCTTGAGCAATTTATCCCTTCATCCAGCTCCCTCCAGATCAATGCCCTTAAGCCTCCTACTCTGTGGGTTTCCAAAACAGCTCACTCGGGCAGGGTCTTGCCCCCATTCAGCTGTTTATTGTGAGAGAGATCTGCCTAGGTTCCTTTGAAAGAAAAAAAATTAGAACCAGATAAAAAGAAAGAGATAAAAAGACAAAAAGAATAATAGTAATGATATTAGTAAAAGGCAGGAGAGCAAATGTACAAGACCTAGGAAATTGAAAAATTAACACAAGTAAGAAGCACAGAGTAATAAGCTTGGGAAAGTGGAATTGAAACAATGAAACAAGAAACAGAATAGAGAAAGAAATATATAGAATGAATTTAAATGCTGGAATGGTGAGAAGAGGGGAAAAGAAAACAGAGAAGAGAGAAAGAAAAAAGTGAAAAATAGAAAGTATACAGGGAAAAAGGAAGAGAGGGAAAAATACAAACCAGAAAAATTAGAGACCAAATAAAAAAGGTGGAATGAAAGAACAATAATGGAAAACAAAAGACATAAATATGAAGGAATGAAAATAAATAGCTAGGGAGAATAGATCAGTAACCTAAAGAATAAAAGAAAGAAAAAGCAAAAATAAACAAGCAGAGAAAGAAAAGGAGGGGATACAAAATAAGCAAAAAACAAGACAGCAGCAAGTCGTTTAAAAAAAAAAAAAAAAGAGACAGAAGAAAAAAATAATAAACACGGAAAAGCAGCCTTCTTTCTTACACCCTAAGGATCTTCTCAGGCTGCTGGTGTTCCTCAATCACTCACCCTGCAGCCTGCCCTCTGCAGGTTTTGAACTGGGTTTTAGTGAGTAAAGAAAGGGAAATAAAAGAAAATGAGCTTTTTAAAGAACAAGAGATCCAAGAAAAGCTAATACAAAGAAAACATCAATATGTCCCTGTCATAAAGTTTCAGTTGGATGCCTCATTACCTGGTGGATCTCTTCTCAAGGAATAGCCAGGAATTGAACCAGGAGCCTCATTATATTAGGCAGGAATTCTTCCACTGAGCTATTCTGGGTCCTTGTGTTGATTAGCTTTTCAGAAGGCTATCTGCCCCTTTTCCCTTGGGTAGTTAGATCCCCTGCAGTCAGCTGGAGTGGTGCTGATCACAGCCTGTCTGCCTCCACTCTGATGTAATTCCTCTCTTTACCTCGGTGGCTGGGCATGACCGCCTGCCTGAGACATCCCCCTCCCCTCTCCCTGCCGAGTCGGAGTCCTTTCCAATATTCAAGCGGGGCCCAGTTGATTAAACTCGCTGCAAAAAAATCACTCTCCACTATCCCAGACCCCTCTTCCTCACAGGAAAACTGCCCTCACACTCCTGTTTGGAGCAGGGGGCTGGGTCTCCACCTAGTCTGCCTGCCCTGAGGGCCAGGTATGTGTGCCCTTTCCAGCCACCAAGGTAAGCAATCCCCAATTATTCCTGGTTTCCCTATCTGTCCAGTACCCTCCTAGGTGACTCCGAGCACTTCCCATGGAGGTAGACATCTGCTCTTCTCTCAGTTAGATACAATTTACCAGGACTTTTGCCCTCACTTAATATCCCAGGGGTGGAGGACTGGAGCCCTTCCTGGCACCCGGAAGGTTTTATAACTCACAATTACTTGTTTTGGCTTCTTCGTGTCTTTGACCCTAGTTCTTCTGGAAGTTGGTACGCAGTGACCTGGTTTGCTGTGCCCCAAAGCAGGTCCCCACAGTAGCCTCTGGCTTTTTCTTTACTGTTTTAGTGAGAGCTAAGATTTATATGTCTAACCCATCAGCCATGTTCCCACAATCCCCTGGGATTCAAGATTAATATGCAAAAATAAATAGTGTTTCTATATACTACTGATGTGCAAAATGAAGAGCAAATGAGAAAAAAAAAAAGATGTATAATAGTCACTAAAAGAATCAAATATTTAGGAATAAGCTTAACCAAGGACATAAAGGGTCTGTATTCAGAAAACTACAGAACATTGCTAAAAGAAACTAAAGAAGACTTAAATAAATGGAAGGACATCCCATGTACATGGACTGAAAGACTAAATATTTTTAAGATGTCAGATCTACCCAAACTGATTTATATATTCAACACAATCCCAATAAAAATCCCAACAGCCTTTTTTGAAGAAATGGAAAAGCCAATTATCAAATTTCTTTGGATGAGTAAGCCAAAAACATCTTCAGAAAGAACAAAAGTTGGAGGACTTTCACTTGCAGAATTTAAAGCATATTACTTAGCTACAGTGGTAAGACAGCATGGTACTAGCATAAAGACAGACACATGGACCAACAAACCGAATGGAGAACCCAGAAATAGACCCTCACATATATGGTCAAGTGATTTTTGACAAGGCTATCAAGCCCTCCCACTGGGCCAGAACAGTTTATTCAACAAATAGTGCTGGGCCAAAAGGATAGCCATATCCAAAAGAAAGAAAGGGGACCCTTATCTTACACCTTACCAAAAAATTAACTCAAAATGGATCAAGGTCCTAAGTATACAAGCAACAACCATAAAACTCCTAGAAGAAAATATCTTCAAGAGCTTGTGGTAAGCGCTAGTTTCTTAAACCTTACACCCAAGGCCTGAGCAACAAAAGAAATAATAGAGAAATGGGACCTCCTCAAAATTAAACACTTTTACACCTCAAAGGACTTTGTCAAAAGGGTGAAAATGCAGCCAATTCAATGGGAGAAAATATTTGTCAATCATATATCCGATAAGGGTTTAATATCCATACTATATAAAGATATCATACAACTCAACAATAAAAAGACAAACTACCCAATTAATAATGGGCAAAGGACTTGAAAAGACAATTGTTCAAAGAAGAAATACAAATGGTGAAAAAACACATGAAAAAGTGTTCAACATCACTAGCGATTAGGGAAATGCAAATCAAAACTACAATGAGATGTCATTCAACAACCAATAGACACTGCTATTAAAAAGCTAGAAAACTAAATGTTGGAGAGGATGTGGAGAGATAGGAATGCTTATTCACTATTGGTGAGAATGTAGACTGGTACAGCCACTGTGGAGGAGTTTTGGCAGTTCCTAAGGAAGTTGAATATAGACTTATCATTTGACCAGGCAATAGCATTTCTAGGTATATACCCAGAAGAACTGAGAGCAGAGACACAAACAGGCATCTGCACACTGATGTTCACAGCAGCGTTATTCACAAAGGACAAAAGTTGGAAAAAATCCAGGTGTCCATCACTTGAGGAATGGATAAACAAATTGTGGTGAATATACACAATGGAATATTATTCAGTGGTAAGAAGAAATGAAGTCGTGAAACATATAACAAAATGGATGAACTTGGAGGATAATATGTTGAGTGAGATGAGCCAGACACAAAAGTATAAATATTGTATGATTGCACTATTATGAACTAAATATATCGTGTAAACTCATGGAATTAATAAATATAGTTTACCAGAAAATAGATGGAGGGTAGAGAATGGAAAGCTGAGGAGTAATCTTGCAGAAATGGTAAAATGTTGTTTGTAAATCTTTGCAAATGAATAGAAATGGTGAAAGTATATCATGGTATTTGTAACCAGCAGAGCTATTATATGGGTATGTCATTGCTTGAAAGGGAAAGTCTAAGGTCATGTATATTACTAGAAGAAAAGCTTAAAACTGTAACATTGGACTGCATAAGATAGTAAAATCTCATGTAAAACATGAATGTGGGTAACAGTGTATATAAAAGACTGTTTTTAAAAAATATAAATACATGGGAAGCGGCTGTGGCTCAATCAGTAGGGCTCCCGTTTACCATATGGGAGGCCCCGGGTTCGGTTCCCGGGGCCTCCTGGTGAAGGCAGGCCCACCTGCACGGCGTGGTTGGCTGACCCAGCAAGCACAAGCAGCAAGGGGGGGATAAATTAATAAATAAATAAAATCTTAAAAAAAAAAAAAAATATATATATATATATATATATAAATACAAATGTACTAAGAGAGAGTGAAAAAGAACAGCAGCTATGTACAACAGGGGATGCATAGAGAGATCAAGAGGTGATGAGTTTTGTTTGTTTTTTGTTTATTATTATTATTGGAATAATGAAAGTGTTCTAAGAATGAATGAAGTGATAAATGCACAAATATGTGATTACACCAACTACCACTGGTTGTACACTTTGCATGGATTTATGAATTATTAATATGTATCAATAAAATTGATTTGTTAAAAAAGAATATTAAGAGGACAATGTGTGAGCATAAAGAAGAATTTGTAATATAAAAAAGAAACATAACAAATTATATGGGGATGAAAGTCACAATTGTAGAGATTAAAAATACACTGTAGGCATACAACAGCAGAATTGAACAGGCAGATGGAAGCATCAGTGAACTAGAAGACAGGACAGTTGTAATCATACTATCTGAAGAACAGATAGAAAAAAATAATAGATAAAATTGAACCTGGGGAAGTGGCTCTAGCTCAATTGTTTGGGCTCCTGTTTACCATATAGAAGGCCCCTGGGTTCAATTCCCGGGGCTTCCTCGTGAAGGCAAGCCAGCCCTCATGGCGCTGTGAGCTGGGGCAGCAAGGTGACACAACAAAGGAAGACAAGCAGACACAGAAAAACACAAAAGCAAAAATGGACACAGCGAGCACAGCAAGCAGCAAGGGGGGAATAAATAAGTAAATAAATAAATAAACCTTAAAAAAAAAAAAAAAAGAAAGAAACAAACCTGTCTCAGGCATTTCAGTGACAAAATGCAGCAGACATATATATGTACCACAGGTATCCCAGAAGGTGAAGAGAAGGGAAAGAGGGCAGAAAGAATATTTGAGGAAATAATGGCCCTAAATTTCCCAACTCTTATGAAAGACATAAATATACATCTCTAAGAAGTGCCACACAAGGGATAATTACCAAGCACCAACGAGTGATGCATTTGGAAAATTACCTTGACCAAAAGGGGAAATATTAAAAACAAATGAGTTTTTAATAGCTAAGAGATTTCAGAGTGAGTTGGGAGGTCGCTCCAGAGGTTGTGCTTATGTGTGTCTCAGGAGGCTCTCACTGACTGTCACAGTAAACAGTGCCTCAATCACAGGTGCTTCTGAGGGCTCCAGAGACATCTGGACACAATAGGCAGGGCAGAAAACCCCAGGAAATTGGCACCCCTTCGGTGGGTCTTACCTTGAAATATATGATAACTTATCTATATTCCCAATGTATCAGAGTTAGACTCACTTATAATTTTCCTACAGATGGTTCTTCTGCCCCTTTTATTTGAACCTATAATTAGCACTATACCCATTTAAATATGTGTTCCAGAGACTTAAATCTTCCAGCTGGTCATATGCTGCTTGAGCCCTGAATGTCAACAGGGTTGCAGCCAACACCTACTCTCTTGCTCATTGGACTCACCCAGAACAACTATCAAAAGGATGATGATGGACAACACCCATCCCAAAAAAACAGAATATCTACAATTGCAAGCAAGACAGTTCCATCCATCTGTCCCATAGGATCTAAGCCCCTTCTCAATCAGAAGCAGAGTGGGCATCACCAACCCCAAATCCTCAAGATCGAGGAACGAACACACTTAAAGGGGAAATGCAATTATAGACCAAAGCAGATTTATTATTATTCTAGTTATGGAAGAACTTGTAACATTGATATAAAGACAGTGGTCACCAGAGGTTATGAAGAGAGGGAGAGGGAAGATTATGTAATATGGGGCATTTTTGTGACACTGGAGTTGTTCTGCATGATATTACAATATGAATAAAATAGATAAAAATGTCCACTTTGAATTGCACATATTAACAAATATTGCCAGAACTTTGAATGATTGTGTTCTGGTTTAATTAATTAATTTATTTATTTTAAAGATGTATTTTATTTACTTCTCCCCCCACTTGTTTGCACTCGCTGTCTGCTCTCTGTGTCCATTCCTTGTGTGCTCGTCTTCTTTTATCACAGGCCCTGGGAACTGAATCCAGAGCTTCCCATGTAGGAGGGAGGCTCCCATTGGCTTGAGCTACCTCCACTCCCCGCTTGTTGTGTCTCTCAGTTTATTTCCTCTTCTTGTGTCATCTTGTTGTGTCATCTTGTTGAGTCAGCTTGCTGCACCAGCCCATCATGTCAGCTTGCTGTCTTGCTTGTCTTCTTTAGGAGGCACTGGGGACTGAACCAAGGACCTCCCATGTGAGAGGTGGGCACCCAACTGCTTGAGCCACATTCACTTCCCCTGGTTATATTTAAACCCAGATATATTTGTGAAAGAGCCTAGTGTCACACTTTTTAATGTGTAAAGAAAAAGTACTTACTGTTATAAAAAGCAGGTTGTATTATACTTGAATTGCACTTCAAAAAGTTATTTTTTGTGTAGTAAGAGCGCCACTTATTGGAACTTTTTAATTTGCTCTGAAAGTTTTAGAAAGGCAGGCAGAATTTAGCAGAGGTTTCATTCTATGCTAAGTCTAAGTAATGTGGGGTATCATCATTATACCATGTACAGTATTTTGCTGTAAGTCTTTAAATAAATATTTATCCACATTTTAACGTCCTCAAAATGCTATGGTACCTTTTGGAGTTGCTGCTGCAGCCATGAGTATGCTCAGGCTTCAGAAGAAGAGGCTTGCCTCCAGTGTCCTCCAGTGTAGAAAGAAGAAGGTTTGGTTGGACCCCAGTGAGATCAATGAAATCACCATTGCCAACTCTCATCAGCAGATTCAAAAGCTGATCAAAGATGGACTGATTTTCTGCAAGCCTGTGACTGCTCATTCCCAGGCTCGATGTCAGAAAAACATCTTGGCGCCTGAAGGGCAGGCATATGGGCATAGGTAAGTGAAAGGCTACCGCCAATGCTCGCATTCCTGAAAAGGTAACCTGGATGAGGAGGATAAAAAATCTGCACCAGCTGCTATGAAGACACTGTGAATCTGAGAAGACTGATCGCTCCAGAGGTAGCGGCCCTGGTCCCTCACCAGGGACAAAGACTCCAGAGGAATTCACAGCAGTGAGTTAGGGCTCCACGCATATCCAGGCACAGGAACTGAAGACCACAGAGACCCTGGGCAGAACAGCAGCTGTTGATGAGTGCTGCAAACAGAAGGGAAATGGGAGGTGGGGCAGGGAAAATGCAGCAGAACTGTGGCCACGTGCTGCATTCACTGAAGTCTATTATTGTCACCTAGACTCCTTAAGGGCAAAACGGAATTTTCTATAGTAATGCACCTTTCTGGATTGACCTTATCTGGACACCCAGGGTGGATACCCTAAGGAGAAAGAAACCAGAGGCAGAAAAGTGTCATAGAAAGAATAAAAATGGAAAGGGATATGAACTGAATGCAATAAGACAGGAGGGTCCCAGAACTCTAAAGTGTAAAGAAAAGGGGACACCGAGTGAGGGAAGGAATTTAAAACAAACTTAGGAGCTGGGAAGAAAATTCTTCACAAAACAACAGAACATATCAAGATTCCTAGAGAAGGAACAGTGGAAAGGAAGCTTTCTCCCACAGCTGAAGCAATTTCACAAAAGTGCAGTCTTAAAAATTGTACTACATACTCTTGGGAAGAATCAGATGAAGGAGACGTGAGGAAAATCTGAAGAGTTAAACTCTGGCTATCCTAATGGTCCAGAATAAGTTGGGCCAAGAATCAAAGAAGGGACTTAACACAAAGCCAATCAACAATATAACTCTAAACAAGAAAGAGAACGTGAACTTCAGAGTTAACTCATCAAGATAAGCAGATGCCAGACATCAGGAAAATATTACAAACTATACTAAGAAACAGGCAAATATGGCTCAGTCAAGGGAAGAAATTAAAAATCCAGATGAGACTCAGAATTTGGAAAAACTAATAAAAAAAGTGCAAACAAATCTTCAAAATCAAATAAAAAAGAGGAAGAAAATATGGGTAAAGAGCTAAAGGATATTAAGAAGACAATGTGTGAGCATAAAGTAGAATTCGGAAGTATAAAAAGAAAGATAACAGCTAGACTTCCAGGAAGATGGTGGACTAGTTAGACACGGGAATCTCTTCTCCAGAAAAATAACTAGAGGACAGGCTGAAACAGCCCCGAAAAAGATCTTTTAGGGTTTAGGACAGCAGGTGAAGGCTGCACACCACCCAGAGGAGAGAGAGACAAAAGACAGAAATCGCGACGACAGAACTGTGAGTTGGAACCAGCAGCGGCTGCTGCTGCCAGCACCCTCCCCCCCACTCTTTAGAATTCTTGGGCCTCTGGGCCTGCGACTACAGACAAAGGGGGCTCCAGGGACCTACCACTCCAGGAAAGGGGACAGAGAGGGACACAGCCTAAGGCTGTCTCAGGTTCTGACTTGCAAATTCGGGCTGCGGAGCCCCACGGACCCTTCCAGGCTAGATGGGACCACACGGTGGTTTGCCCTGGGAACCTACAAAGGACTGGAGAAATCCAACCCTCCCAATCTCCCTCTCTTCCAGCCTGGACTAATTGTTGAGGACTCCACAGGAGAGGGGAGAGAGAGCCTGGGGCTGACCCAGCTTTTGACTCACAGGTTTGGTCTGCCCTGTCTGGAGAGCCCTTCCAGGCTGGGTGGGGGCTGCACCATTGTTTGCCTTGAAGCCTGCGAGGGGCTAAAGATATACAAACCACCCAATATCCTCCTCTAATCACAGGGAGTGATTGTTGAGGAATCAGAGGGGACTGGAAATATTTCCTAGCTGGGAAAAGGGAGCGGGCTGCCAGAGAAGACTGGAGAACTGTCTCAGAAAGTTTGAATTACAAGGCTCCTAGCCCCCAGACAGGAAGCTCTATCACATTGATGTGGTCTGTGTCACAACAAATACACTCCGACCAGGCATTGAATTGTGAGCTGTCAAAGCGCGCCATCTCCTGGCAGATGAAGGAAGTGCACATAAGAAAATTAAAAATAAGTAGGAGAGGCTTTTCCTGGCCTGTATAGTCTTCCTGCCCAAGGCCCTAGGAAGTGATTCTACAATAAATTACTGGGTCCAGTGCCAAGGTTTGAGCAACCAGCAGGACAATCCTAGCAATCCAGGTTGAGCCAAAAATCAAAGAGCTGTGGTAACTCACAACCTCCTGCCACTAAATCCGTAAAAAAGAGAAAGAGATTGAGCATCTGAGTAAACGACATCCTAACCAGATGCCTAAACACCAGCAAAAAATTACAAGCCATACTAAGAAAATAGAAGACATGGCCCAAGAAAAGGAATACATCAAAGTCCCAGAAGAGATGCAGAATTTGAGAGAACTAATCATCAAGATGAGCACAAATTTCCAAAATCAAATTAATGAGTTGAAAGACAATATAGTTAAAGAGATAAATGACATCAAGAAGACATTAAGCAAACGCAAAGAAGAATGTGAAATCCTGAAAAGAAAATAACAGAGTTCATGGGAATGAAAGACACAATAGGTGAGGTAAAAATCACATTTGACAGCAGACTCAAAAGATAGAAAAAAGAATAAGTGATACCGAAGACAGAGCAGCTAAAATTGAAGAGAGAAAAGAATGGGAAAAAATGAACAGGGGCTCAGAGAGTTGAATGACAACACAAAACACAACAACATATGTTTCACGGGAGTTCCAGAAGGGGAATAGAAGGGAAAAGGGGCAGAAAGAGTATTTGAGGAAATAATAGCTGAAAATTTCCCAATTCTCACAAAAGAAATGAACTTACATGACCAAGAAGCACACCGTACCCCAATCAGAATAAATCCAACTAGACCTATGCCAAGACACATACTACTCAGAATGTCAAATGTCAAAGAAAAAGAGAAAATTCTCAGAGCAGCAAGAGAGAAGCAAACAATCACGTACAAGGGATGTCCAGTAAGACTTACTGCAGATTTCTCTTCGGAAACCATGGAGGCGAGAAGACAGTGGTATGATACAATTAGGAAACTGAAAGAGAAAAACTGCCAGCCCAGAATTCTTTATCCAGAAAAACTGTCCTTCAAATATGAAGATGAGTATAAAATATTCACAAACAAACAGAAACTAAGAGAGTTTGCAAAAAAGAATCCACCTTTGCAGGAAATATTAAAGGAAGCCTTAGAACCTGAAAGAAAAAGACAGGAGAGAGAGGCTTGGAGGAGAGTATAGAAGAAAGAATAGCAGAAAGGATAACCAAAAGAATAAAAAGAGAGACAAAAGCAAGATGACATATGAAAACCAAAGAATAAAATGGAGGAAGTAAATAGTGCATTTACAGTAATATCATTGAATGTGAATGGATTAAACTCCTCAATCAAAAGATACAGGCTGATAGATTGGGTAAAAAAAAACATGAGCCATCCATATGCTGCTTACAAGAAACTCACCTCAGACCCAGGGATACAAACCGGCTAAAAGTGAAAGGTTGGAGAAAGATAATCCATGCAAATAGTAACCAGAAAAGAGCAGGGGTAGCTATACTAATATCAGACAAAACAGACTTTAAGTGCAAAAAATTTATAAGAGATACAGAAGGCCATTATATATTAATAAAAGGGATGATCCATCAGGAACATATAACAGTCATAAATATCTATGCACCTAACCAGGATGCCCCAAAACATATGAGACAAACTCTGGCAAAACTGAAGGGACAAATAGACATTTCTACAATAATCATTGGAGACTTCAACATCCCACTTACATAGAACAACTAGACAGAAGATCAACAAGGAAACAGAGAACTTGAACAATATGATAAACAAGTTAGACCTAACAGACATATACAGAACACTGCATCCAAACTCAGCGGGTTATATATTCTTCTCAAGTGCCCATGGATCTTTCTCCAGGATAGACCACATGTTAGGTCACAATTCAGCTCCCAATAAATATAAAAAGATTGAAATTAAACAAAGCACTTCCTCAGATCATAATAGAATGAAACTAGAAATCAATAATAGACAGGAAAAAAGTAAATTTGCAAATGTGTGGAGACTGAACAACACACTCCTGGATAATTGGTGGGTCAAAGAAGAAATTGCAAGTGAAATCAGTAAATATATTGAGACAAATGAAAATGAGAACACAACGTATCAAAACTTATGGGATACAGCGAAGGCAGTCTTGAGAGGGAAATTTATAGCCCTAAATGCCTATATTAAAAAACAAGAAAGGGCTAAACTCAAAGATTTAACTGAACAACTAGAGAAACTAGAAAAAAAACAGCAAACCAATCCCAAAGCAAGCAGAAGAAAAGAAATAATAAAGATGAGAGCAGAAATAAATGAAAATGAGAACATAAAAACAATAGAGAAAATCAACAAAACCAAAAGCTGGTTCTTTGAGAAGATCAATAAAATTGACAAACCCCTTGCTAGACTAACAAAGAAAAAAGAGAGAAGATGCAAATAAATACAATTAGAAAATAAAGGGGGGAAGTTAAAAATGACCTCACACAAATAAAAAGAATCATAAGAGTATATTATGAGAAACTATATGCCAACAAACTAGACAAACTAGATGAAATGGACAAATTTCTAGAAACGCACAACCAACCTACACTGATGCCACAAGAAATACAAGACCTTAACAAACCAATCACATTTAAGGAGATTGAATCTGTCATCAAAAATCTCCCAGCAAAGAAAAGTCCAGGACCAGATGGCTTCACAGTTGGATTCTACCAAGCATTTTGAAAAGAATTAACATGAATCCTGTTTAAACTCTTCCAAAAAATTGAAGAGGAGGGAAAATTACCCAACACATTTTATGAAGCCAACATCACCCTAATACCAAAGCCAGATAAAGATTCTACAAGAAAAGAAAATTACAGACCAATCTCTCTAATGAACATAGATGCAAAAATTCTCACCAAAATACTTGCAAATCGAACCCAACAGCATACCAAAAGACTTATACATCATGACCAAGAGGGATTTATTCCTGGTTTGCAAGGCTGGTTCAACATAAGAAAAGCAATCAATGTAATACACCACATTAACATATTGAAGGAAAAAGAAACACATGATCATCTCAATAGATGCAGAAAAGGCATTTGACAAAATCCAGCATCCTTTTTTGATAAAAACACGTCAAAAGATAGGAATAAAAGGAAAATTCCTCAATATGATAAAAGGCATATATGAAAAACCCACAGCTAACATCATACTCAATGGGGAAAGGTCGAAAGCTTTCCCTCTAAGATCGGGAACAAGACAAGGATGCCCACTGTCACCATTGTTATTCAACATTGTACTAGAAGTTCTAGCTAGAGCAATTAGACAAGAAAAAAAAATTAAAGGCATCCAAATAGGAAAAGAGGAAGTAAAACTCTCACTCTTTGCAGTTGACATGATCCTGTACTTAGAAAATCCTTAAGTATCCACAACAAAGCTACTTAAACTAATAAATGAGTTCAGCAAAGTGACAGGATACAAGATCAACACGCAAAAATCAGTAATGTTTTTGTACACTAGTACTGAACAACCTGAGGAGGAAATCAGGGGAAAATTCCATTTTCAACAGCAACAAAAAGACTCAAGTACCTAGGAATTAATTTAACCAAAGAAGTTCAGGACCTATACCCAGAAAACTACAAAACAATGCTAAAAGAAATGAAAAAAAAAAAAAAAAAAAGACTTAAACAAATGGAAAGACATTCCATGTTCATGGATTAAAAGAATAAATATCGTGAAGATGTCAATTTTGCCCAAACTGATTTATAGATTCAATGCAATACCAATCAAAATTCCAAGAGCTTACTTTACAGAATTAAAGGAGGCAATTACCAAATTCATCTAGAAGGGTAAGTGCACCCAAATAGCCAAAAGCATTCTAAAAAAGAAGAGCAATGTGGGAGGAATTTCACTGCTTGACCTTGAAACATATTACAATGCTAAAGTGGTCAAAACTGCATGGTACTGGCATAAAGATAGACACATTGATCAGTGGAATAGAATTGAGAACCCAGAAATATACAGTCAACTGTTTTTTTACAAACCTACCAAGCCCATGCTAATGGGAAAAAACAGTCTCTTCAACAAATGGTGTTGGGAGAACTGGATATCTATAACCAAAAGAATGAAACAGGACCTCTATCTCATCCCCTATACAAGAATCAACTCAAAATGGATCAAAGATCTAAATATAAAAGCCAGGACCATAAACTACTAGAAGAAAATGTAGGGAAACATCTTCAAGACCTTGTAGTAGGTGGTGGTTTCTTGGACCTTATACCCAAAGCACATGCAACAAAAGGAAAAATAGATAAATGGGACCTCCTCAAAATTAAACACTTTTGCACCTCACAGGACTTTGTCAGAAGGGTGAAAAGGCAGCCAACTCAATGGGAAAAAATATTTGGAAATCACATATCTGATAAGGGTTTAATATCCAGGATATATAAAGAGATGTTACAACTCAACAATAAAAAGACAAATGACCCAATTAAAAAATGAGTGAAAGACTTGAATAGGCATTTCTCCAAAGAAGAAATGCAAATGATAAAAAAACACATGAAGAAATGCTCAACATCACTCATGATTAGGGAAATGCAAATCAAAACTACAATGAGATATCATTTCACACCTATCAGAATGGCCACTATTAAAAAGACAGAGATCTGCAAGTGTTGGAGAGGATGTGGAGAGATAGGAACACTTCTTCACTGTTGGTGGGAATGCAGAATGGTACAGCCACTATGGAGGGCTGTTTGGCAGTTCCTAAAGAAGTTGAATATAGGCTTGTCACGTTACCTGGCAATACCACTACTGGGTATATACCCAGAAAAACTGAGAGCAGTGACAGGAACAGACATCTGCACACCGATGTTCATAGCAACATTATTCACCATTGCCAAATGTTGTAAACAACCCAGGTGTCCATCAACAGACGAATGGATAAGCAAACTGTGGTCTAGTCACACGATGGAATATTTTGCAGCTGTAAGAATAAATGAAGTCATAAAGTATATGACAACATGGATGAACCTGGAGGACATTATGTTGAGCGAAGCAAGCCAGACACAAAAGGACAAATACTGTATGAATGCATTACTATGAACCAAATATATTGTGTAACATATTGTTTGATTTTTTAAAAAAATGTTATATGTAGCCATTACATTTAATTGAGAAATGTATATATTTAGTCATCTGTGTTTTTTAAAAAAACAAAAAGCGTAAGGGTCCGAATGCAAGTATGGACTAAAGTAGACTTTTTATCATTGTAAAAATGGAAGAACTTGTAACATAAGGACTTGTAACATAAGAACTTGTAATATAAATGCAGTGGTCACCAGGAGGGAGTGGGAAAAATAGTTGTAACATGGGGCATTATAGGGACATTGGAATTTTTCTGAAATACATTGCAATGAAGGATATAGGCCAGTATACATTTCTCCAAAACCTATAAAACTGTGTGGTTGAAAGTGTTAACTATAATGGAAACAATTGACCATGGTTAGTAGCAATTCTTCAATATGTGTTCCTCAATTGTAACAAATACACCACACTAATCAAAGATGTTGTTAATGGGGGAAAGCATAGGTGGGGAGGGTATGGAGTACATGGGAATCCCCTATATTTTCAATGTATCATGTATGTAATCTAAAGCATCTTTAAAAATAAAAAAAAATTATCTTTTCGTTGTGATAGCACTCATGCAGACATGGTGAATATTCCTAAAACCCACCGGACTTTTTCTAAGAAGTGCAGCAAGCACCCAATCCCACACAGTGACACAGTATAAGAAGGATAAGGATTCTCTATATGCCCAGGGAAAGCATCATTATGACAGGAAGTAGAGTGGCTATGGAAGGCAGACTAAGCCAATTTTCCAGAAGAAGGCTAAAACTACAAAGAAGATTGTGCTGAGGCTTGAATGCATTGAGCCCAACTATAGATCTAAAAGGATGTTGGCTATTAAGAGATGTAAACACTTTGAACTAGGAGGAGACAAGAAGAGAAAGGGCCAAGTGAGCCATTTCTAAGCTTTGTCTTTTGTTATGACAATAAAATCTTGAGGTTATGGTAAAAAAATTAAAAATTAATTAAAAAAGGAACAGAAGTATGTTGTTTAATTTCCATATATTGGTGATTTTCCCCCTTTTCCACCACTTGTTGATTTCCAACTTTATTACATTATAATCAGACAAAGTGCTTTGTATAATTTTGATCTTGTTAAATTTATTGAGATCTGCTTTGTGACCCAACATATGGTCTATCCTGGAGAAAGATCCATGAGCCCTTGAAAGAATGTATATCCTGCTCTTTTGGGGTGCAATGTTCTGTATATGTCTTTTAGGTTTAGACCATTTATCATATTATTCTCCTTTCTTTATTGATCTTTTACCCAGATGTTCTATCCAATGCTGAGAATGGTGTATTGAAGTCTCCAACTATTATTGTAGACACATTTATTTCTTCTTTCAGTTTTGCCACTGTTTGCCTCACGTAATATGGGGCATCCTGGTTAGGGGCATATACATTTATGATTGTTATTTCTTCCTGGTGAATTGTCCCTTTTATTAATATATAATGTCCTTTGTCTTAATAACAGCTTTGCTTTTAAAGTCTATTTCATCTGGTATAGATATAGCTGCTCCAGGTTTTTATCTTTTTTATTTTTTTTGGTTACTGCATGTGTGGAATATTTTTCCAGCCTTTCACTTTCAATCTATTGTTACCCTTGGTTCTAAGGTGAGTTTCTTGTAGACAGCATATAGATGGCTTATATTTGCCTATCCATTCTGCCAGTCTGTGTCTTTTGATTGGGGAGTTTCATCCATTAACATTCACTGTTTGAACTCTCTGTCTTTGGCATTTGACCTTCTGATTAGTATGTGTCTCAGAGTTAATCTACTCAGATTTACTCAGATGGTAGTATGTTGTTCTCCTGGATATGGATAGCTATGTCATCAATAGGGTTGGGAAATTTTCTACCATTATTTCTTCATATTTTCTTTTTTTCCCCTTTCCCTTCTCTTCTCCTTCTGGGACACCCATGACACACATATTTGCACATCTCTTGCTGTCATTTAGTTCCCTGAGACCCTTTTCAATGTTTTCCTTTCTTTTCTTCATCTGTTCTTTTGTATGTTTGCTTTCAGAGGCCATGTCTTCAAGCTCACCGATCCTTCCTTCTGCCTCCTTAAATCTGCCATTACATGCCTCCAGTGTATTTTATTTTATTTTATTTTTTTGGGGGGGGATGTCTCCAGTGTATTTTAAATTTCATTTATTGTACCTTTTATTCCCATAAGATCTGCTATTTTTCAGTGGATACTTTTAAATTCTTCTTTGTGCTCACTCAGTGTCTTCTTAATATTCTTAATCTTAGCCAGCTCACTGAATTTATTTTATTAAGAAGATTAGTTTGAACATCTATGATTAATTGTATCAACTCCTTTATGTATCTGGAGGCTTATCTTGTTCCTTTAACTGGACGATATCTTCCTGATCTTTGTATGGATTGTAAGTTGTTGGTGTCTTGGCATCTGGCTTACTATATGTGTTGTGTAGTAGGAGCTGAGAATATCGTTGGTATGTAAGCTGTGGAGGCTGAAACTGCCTGCATCGTCCCAGGAACCAATGAAGCTTCTCCCACCTTTCTCCTCTGCCAGGGGTAGGGACAGAGTCACCACTGTGTATAATCCAAAGTCATGCAGGCCAAGAACATCTGTAGTTTCCCATATAGAAAGATAAAGCTTCAAACCCCTTCCTCCCACTTCTGGGGCAGTGATGGAGCTGTAGGTGTGGGCAACAATTTATGCCATGCAGGTCCAAACTGACCGCAGTTGTTCACGTAGACTGACTTAGCATCAATCCCCCTACTCCCCTGCCAGGGGGTGGGCATGGACCCTCCAGAGTGCCAAACAATCTAGTCCATGTGGTCTGAATGTAGCTGCAGTTGACCTGACAGGCTGATGGATACTGCCCCTTCTTCCCCTTAAGGGCTGCGGATGGAACAACAGGCACTCAAGTTTAGTCTGTGTAGGCCAAAAGTTCCTGCCATTGCCCAGAAGAGCTGAGGAAACACCAACCCTCTCATCTTCTATTGGGGATGGGGGTGGGTCTACAGGTACCCAACAGTCTAGTCCATGCAGGCCAAAAGTGCCCACCATTGCCTGGAAAGGCTAAGGAAACACAACTCCCCTCCTATCCTACTTTGGGGTGGGGACGGAGCTACAGGTGTCCGAATATTCAGTTTGTGTGGTCCAAAAGCACCTGCAGTTATCCAGAGAGGCTGGGGAAACACCTCCCCATTCTTGACTTATTTGGGTAGGGTGGAGCCACAGGCACCCACTATCAAGTTCATGCAGGCCAAAATCACTTGTATTTGCCCTGAAAGGCTGAGGAAGCACCAGCTGCCTCCTATCTTATGGGGAGGGCAGGGCTGGAGATGGAATTGAAGGCACCCAATAAACCAATTTGTACAGGCCAAAAGTGCCTGCAGTTGCCCAGAGAGGCTGAGGAAACACAGGTCCTCTCTTATCCTATTAGGGTGCAGAGATGGAGTCCCACATGTCTGACTATTCAGTCTGTACCAGCTGAAAGGAACTGCAGTTGCCTGGAGAGGCCGGTGCAGGTCTCTCCAGCTTCTTCTCTGCTGGAGGTAGGACTGGAGCCTAGGTTAGGGCTGCAATCCTATCTACGTGGAAAGAACCTGGTCCCTACCTTCACAGTGATTTTCAATCAGCCCTGCTTCCCCTCTGGCCAGGGGCAGAGTTAAAATGTGGTTATCTGCCTCTTTCTGACTTGGACAATTTCAAACTTTAGCTGTTCTTGTGGTTGTACTTTAGCCAAAACTGCATTTACTAATCAGTAGCTGAAGTCAGTAGTCAACCATTTCTTCCTCCCCCGTTTTTGGGAAATGGAGCTTCCAACTCCAGCCACAGAATAGCTCCTGAGGCATTTGTGCCCCCAGTGGATGACAGGCACCGAGCTCCGTGGTGTGGAGGGCTCTACTTACGAATCTTCTCTGCAGATGGGCAGTCTCCTCCTTCCATTCTTTCAAGGATGTTGCAGGATGCTCTTCTGGTCTCCTGGGTACCTCCCACTTGGAGTTGGAGTGGACATCACCATCCCAGTCGCCTCTGGATTGGGGGAAGAACTATGGACTAGAGTGGACTTGATGGTATTCTCTTGCTCACATATGGTGATTCTTGCAATGCAAGAAATTATAACAATGAGGTGGAGCCAGTGGCCACTTGACAGTCTTTTGGGTAGGGAGGGGATGAGCAGTTGAAATACAGGGGCTTCTTTGGGAGTTGGAGGTTGTCCTGAGTACTGTTGTGGCAATGGATGTAGGCCATTTTAAATCAGCACACACCACTCAGAACTGAGTGGGAGAGAGTGTGGTCTACAGTGTGAACTGTGGTCTATGGTTGGTGGCAAGGCTCCAGGATGTGTAAGTTCATTGAGGTTGGTGGGCCACACTGTGGGAGATGTTTGTGTGGGATGTGGTGGGAGGTGTGGGAGGTGGGCAACATGGGAATCCCAGTGGGTTCCGTGTAATATTTTAGGTAATCTAAGCACCTCTTAAAATATATGTATATATATATATATATATATAAATAACATTTTTGTAAGCAAATACACATATATGCATATATAATTATATATCATTTTACAAATGTTTGTATGTATTGTGAGAATTTTGATTTTTACCCATAATAAAAAATAAATTAATTAAAAAAAAAAAAAAAGTTGCTTTAGATAGCTCCATTTAAATTACTAACTGCCCTGTAGTTCAAGCTGTCTCTTGGAACACCTTATTCAGCCTCTGTCTTGCCCCCTTCCCCCATTGTACTGTCTTTTTGTAGATACCTTTAGCAGTTTGAGCAAATACCCTTCTACTTGTATATCTAGTATGCTGAGTGTTTCTATCATAAATGAATGTTAGATTTTGTCAAATGCTTATTTGGCATCAATTAACATGATCATGTGGTTCTTTTTTAGACTCTTCATACAAATACAAATGTACACATGCACACAAACACACACACCTCACATATAGCTTTGTTTTATTTTATTTTGATTTTTACACAGACAGAAACATATATCATTCAGTACCCAAGTTCTTTTTCACTAATATGCCTCAGACATATCTCCATGTGAATACATACAGATCTGTTTCTTTTTAATGACGGTATCATATGTCATTGTATAAATGTACTGTAATTTATTCAACAATCACCTTTTTCTAATTTTCAAAGTTTACAAGTAGTCTATACCCACCAAGCAACAAATTTCCCTTACTCCCTTCCCCATCCCCTCATAACCTCTAATCTACTTTCTATATCTATAAATTTCCTATTTCCAGATACTTCATACAGTGATTTATTACAGTATTTATCCTTATTTACCTTGATTATTTTACTCAGCATAATGTTGTCAGATTCTTCCATATTGCAGCATGGTTTTTAGACTTTTAATATGGTGATTCCATTGATTGATTTTTAAATATTGAATTAGTGTTGTATTCCTAGAATAAATCCCATTTTGTTATGGTGTACTATTGTTTTTATATATCACTGGATTGGATTTGCTAATATTTTGTTGAGGATTTTTGTGTCTGAACTAATGAGATCTATTAATCTGTAATTTCCTCTTCTTGAACTGTCTTTGCCTAATTTTGGTATCAGCATATGCTAGCCTCATAAAATAACTTGGGAAAAATTCCCTCTTCTATTTTCTTAACGAGATTATATATATTTGCTGACATTTCTTCTTTACATGTTTGGTAGAATTTGCTAGTGAAACCTTCAGGGCTAAGCGATTTCTTTTTTGGAATATTTTTTAACTATGAATTAAATTTTTAAAATACTTATAGAATTATTCAGGTTATCTATTTCATCTTTTTTTTAAACTTTATTTTGTACATTTAATAATTGAAAACATAAGCAATTAAAAACTAAAAAGTAACTAAAAGTATTTCATCTTGGGTGAGTTTTGGTAGTTTGTGGTTTTCAAGGAATTAATCTATTTCATCTCAGTTCTTAAATTTATATGTATAGAGTTCATAATATTCCATTCGAATCCTTTTAATACCTTTGGGATCTGTAGTGGTAGCCCCTCTTTCATTCCTGATATTGGTCATTTTTTTCTTTCCTCCTTGTTTCTTTTAGTCTTGCTAGATGTTTATCAATTGTTCTGATCTTTTCCAAGAATTAACCTTTGGTTTCAATTATTTTCACTATTAATTTTGTTTTTAATGTCATTACTTTCTGTTCTTCTCTTTATATTTTTTCCTTTTTGTTTTGGGTTTGTTTTATTCCTTTTTCTGATTTCTTAAAGTGAAAGCTTAGATTACTGGTTTGAAATATTATTCTTTCTTCAATGTAAGCATTAATGCTATAAATCTCCTCTAAGCACTGCTTTAGCTGCATCCTACAAATTTTGATAAGTTATATTTTCACTTTTGTTCAGTTTAAAGTATTTTCTAATTTTCCTTGAGACTTCCTTTTTGACTCATGGATTACTTAGAAGTTCATTGTTTAATTTTCCATCTCACTGAAACTCATTTCTAGCTTAATTCCATTATGATTTAAATACTCTGTAAGATTTCAATTGTTAATAAAATTTTAAGGTTTGTTTATGACCCAGAATGTGGTCTATATTGATGAATGTTTCATGTTCACTTGAAAAATAATGTGTATTCTGTTGTTTTGAGTGGAGTGATCTGTCTATTAAAACCACTAGTTGATTGTTTTATTCAGTACTTCTATATCCTTGCTTGTGTGGGGCTAATATTTTTATTAATTACTGAGAAGGGACTGTTGATGTTTCCATCCCTAATTGTGAATTTGTCTATTTATCCTTTAGGACATCAGTTTATGCCTCATGGATTTTGAAGCTTTGTTATTAGGCATAAACTTATTTAGGATTGTTATATTCTATAACTAATAAAGCCTTGAATATAATCAAACACTCTGGAAAAAAAGATAAGAGTATAATATGAAAGGATCCCTACCATTTTACTGAAACTAATTTTTATACATTAATGTTTCATTGATAGCAAGCAGTCTTCAACAAAATTAAGACCTTCTGTGTGTGTGTGTGTGTGTGTGTGTGTAAACATCATTGAGAGGGTGAAAACAAAGCTGCAGACTGGGAAAAGATATATGCAGTAGATATAAACTACAAAGAAGTCATATCCAGAATATATATTTTTAAAAATATTTACAAACCAATAGGAAAAGTCAAACACCACACTTTTTTTAAATGCACAAAAGCCTTAGACACTTTACAAAAATGGATATCGAAATAGCCAATAAGCATATAAAAATGTTATTAACTGTTTGGCAAAATCTACTAAAGCTAAACATGCACATACCCTATGACCCAGCAATTCTACTCCTAGGTATATACTCAACAGAAATAAGTATATATGTACACACACACACACACACACACACAAAAAAAAAAAACTGCACAGGAATGTTCACAGCAGTTTTATTCTTAATAGCCAAATATTGGAAACAACACAAATGCCCATCAATAAGCAAATGGTGAAATAAACTATGGTATATTAACAGCATGAAATACTACTGAGTGATTTAAAAAAAAAGAATGAATTATTAATACATGTGAAAATGAAGCTTACAGACACTATATTGAGTGAAATAAGCCAGACACAAAAGAGTAAATACAGTATGATTCCATGTATATAAAGTTCAAGAACAGACAAAACCAATCAATGGTGATGTGAATTCCAGTGGGGAACATTGATGGGGAAACAGAACAAAGGAATTTTCTGGGATGCTGGACATGTTCTATAACTTGGGCTAGATGGTGGTTACATCAGTAATTATTACATATATGATATGTAATAATCCTTTTAGCTGTACATAATATGGTGCATTTTCTGTACATTATCACTCAATTTTAAAAGTATATAAATAACATTTTTGTAAGCAAATGCACATATATGCATATATATTTATATATCATTTTGCAAATGTTGGTATGTATTGTGAAAATTTTGATTTTTACCCACAATAAAAAAAAAAAGTATATATAATATGTAATAATTCTTTTAGTTGTATACAATATTATGCATTTTCTGTACATTATTACTCAATTTTAAAAGTATATATATACATATATGTGTGTGTGTGCACTTATACACACACACACACACCACACACTGGAAAATGAATCTGTATATTTTTTCACATTTTTTTGCACAATGTAACTCTTGGAAGAAAATCCATAACATTATCATAAAATTAGTACTGCCCAGGCACTGAAAAAGATAACACTGACCACCCAACCTCTCCCCAATGAAAATAACATATGAGAGGGGGGATATGGGAACTCTCTGTATTTTCTGTGCAGTTTTTCTGTCCACTTAAAACAGCTCTGAAAAGAAAGTTTATTTTTAAAACAATGACATATGAGTAGGTCCTAACTTCAGCATTGACACAAGCAGCCCTGTTGATCTTCCAAGGGTGGTAAACAAGAAATACCAGAAGGGGAACCCTAATGGAATCCAGAGAGGAAAGGAAGGAATAAAGGGAGGAGGGGAAAGAGGAAAGGATGGAGGGAGGAAGTAAGGAAAAGAGGAAGGAGGGCCTTGGAGAGATATAAAAAGTCCAATAATGCCTGCTTCCGGGCTTCTTGGATAACACAGACCTCTTATTTCTCTCAGAAGCTGTGATTACATGTTACAACCATGGCTCAGCAAAAGACAGAGGTCTTTTGGCCTGGCATTCTGGACAATATGGGAGATCATATTGTTCTCCCAGCTCTTAACATGAATCAAAAGTAGAGAGCAAGACCAGAGCAGGGATTACAAAAGATTTTATCAATCCAACCAACATTCATCAAGTGGAGAAAGAGATCCTCTTTGTTAAAATAATATATTAAACAGGACATTATTTATGTGAGTTCATTTGAGCAGTTACTGATTCATGAATCAGGGAGCATACAAACCACATATGGAAAGGAGCTCCCACAAGACAAAGAAGAGAAGAATAGCATACAGGATGAAAGTAGAAAGTTAAAGAGAAATATCTGATTGGTTACTGTAAAATTTCCTTTTTCTTTTAGGAATTTGGTGACCTTAGGGTTAATATGATACCTAGTGGACATAAGGCCTCCTACATTTGATTTATTCTTACACAATCTGTTGGTCTCTATTTGTTATATCAATCAGCTTAAAACCTTTTAAAAACAGATTAGTGACCCAGAAATCAACTTGCTCATTTTTATGAAAGTATTCACACCACCCCCTGGGGGAAGTACTGGTTGAACACAAACATGTTGATAATGTTTCTCTTGCCTCTGGGAACATGCTGTTCACCCTTTACAACTATATCTGAGACTTGTGTTGTATACAAAGAACCAAGTTATATTATGCAACAAAACTGTTAGTTCCTTGGATAGCACCATTCCCAAACCATCTCCCATGGGATGTTTTTTAAAGGAATCACCTTATCCATGCTTTCACACTAGCTTCGGATGGCACAGTTTTCTATCTTTGTTAGGAAAATGGGAGCATCTTCCATGGAATGTAGCAGCACCTATGCACCCACAACTCTGGGAGCTAGGTTGTCCTCACCCGTGTCTGAGCTCTAAATGCTGCAGCTGCCACCAGACATTTCTATGGCTTTTACTCAGATTCATATTTCCACCCCAGACCTCTTTTCTGGTATCATGACCCACAGATTAAACTACTCACTTAGATGCCCCATGGGCAACTCAAAATTTAAAAAAAGTTTAAAGGTAAACTCATTATCTTCATACTCACAAACTGTTTCTCAGGTTTCTTCCAGAACTCTCCAAATGGCACTTCCTTCTACTTATTTGTTCCTGCAAGAAATCCAAGAGACCCCTGCTGGTTCACCTTCTATATCCATTCTCCCCTTTATCTTTTAATAATAGAATCCCTGGGCTTTGTTTTAATTATTTGTGGACTAGTCTATCTATTTAGAATGTAATAAATAGATACATTTATTTGAACCCACCACCTAACACAAGAACTAAAGCAATAATTTATATCTATTGCAACCCTCATTCCAGCTCCATGCATTTCCCATAAGTGACAGCAATGATAACAGTAATAAAAGTATTTGTGCTTTTAATCACCTTGCATCACAGGTAGATAGAGAAGTCGATAAAGATGTATGTATAACCAACATTATTTAGTTTTGCTTGCATTTAGTCTTTATAAAAGTGGTATTATACTGTATATTTTTCTAGAACTTGTTTATTTCCACTCATCCTTGTTGCCAAGATTCATCAAGGTTACAATCTCTAATTGTGGTCATTTATCTTGGTCTGTAGCATTCCATGAAGTAAACATACCATAATTTATGTTACATGCTCCCATCAATGGGCATTTACATTGTTTCTAGTGTTTTGCTACAATGAACAGTGTTGATATTGCCATCCTTGAACACGTCTCCTGATGCTCCTGAGCAAGTTTTTCTAGGATCTATTCTTAGCAGTTGAAGTACACAAATCATACATGATAATGTCAAATGGTTTTCAAAGTGGTTGAACCAACCTTCCCACCCCCCAAAAAATGGACCCACTTATTCTATAATATTTGGTAATTTCAATGTCTTAATTTTTAACAAGCAAATGTCTAGGAAAAATATCCTAGTGTGGTTTTGGTTTCCATTTCCCTGAATTATAAGTAAATTAGCAATCGCTTCATACGTTTATGGACTGTAAGCTTTTCTTCTTTTCTGAAATGCTTATCATGTCTTGTGCTCTTTTTCTATTGAGTTGTTTGAATTTTTCTTTTTGATCTGTAGGGTTCTTTATTCTTTGCTCTAAGCCTTTGTTATATATATATATATATATAAAATCACAAGTATCATTTCCCAGATTGTGACATGTCTTTACATTTTTTTAGAGTATATTTTATTTTGATGAGCAAAGTTAATTTTAATGAAGTCAAATTTAGCACTCTTTTTCTTTTATGATTGGTGTATGTTGAGATGTTGAGAGGGAAATCCTTCTCCACCCCCAAGGACAGAAATACATATGCATCCACTTAGTTTTTTATTTCTACAATTATAGTTTTCATTTCTAGAATTTTCACTTGTTTTTTCAATCCACAGTTCAGCCCCACCAAATTGTGAGCTCCATGAGGAAAGGGACTGGACTTCTGGCATCACTAATGTATCTTCAGCGTGCGGTACAAGGAAGACCTCCTGAAGATGCTCAATGAAAATCATAATCATTGAGTTGATATAAATCCCAAGGTAGACATGACTACTATAACTCATTGCCAAGAATCAGATTTTTAAAGAATTCCTTCCCCATACCACTCTGCCAAACTTCAGAGTAAAGTAAGATAGAAGGAAGGTGTTTTGAAAAACAAGAAAAGGAGTCTAGACCTGTCTAACTGGATCTCATTTATTTCCACATTTTTGGATCCCAAAACTCTGTGAGGCCTGGGACAGGGCATTTGTCTGGGACACCCTGAAAATTGGGTCTGATGTTGTACAGCAGCCACAGAGGTCAGGCATTAAAAAGACTCTCTACCTGCTAGTTGTAAGGGAGGAAGGTGATACCAGGTCCAAGTTAGTTTAAGTGGAGAGCACTGAGAGAGAACTTTCTCCTCTAGATGTCATGTCATTATTTTCTGGATGAGCTGAAAGAAACAATGGTTCAAGGCAGTTTCAGCATTCCAGTGTGAGGCTCTGTAGCACTTTGAGAAGGAGTTGCTAAGATAAGGCAAAATAAGGCAGTGAGACAAGACTGTTGGCCAAAATAAGCTAAGAGCAATCCCAGTTTCTCATCTAGACTGATGCTTCTGCTTCTTGAAATCTTCACACACCTTACTCCTTCCTTCACTCTGGCTCACCACACTCCTGCCACAAAGTCTAATTATTTCCTCTTAATTTTTCCTCACAGAAATTATATGACAGTAAACCTTGAAACTTTTAAACTTTATTTATCTTAAGTGCAAAATAATTTCAGTTGCTGTCCACCATGCAATGGAGGCAGACAACAAGCTAATTCAACATGAGTTCAATGGAATTGATAAAGAAGCAGTCAGAACAATGTTTTCGGGGAAAGAATGACTTCCTACCTCAAATCCTCCAAAGCCATAGCTTCCGAAATATATGACTGTGGTCTTTCTCATTGTCACTAATTTTGTGTGAGAGAGAAATTATATATGTTTAATAAATCTTATGGCGCCTTTATTAAATAAATGTGGATATTTGAATATGCCAATTTACAGTGAGTCATAAGTTAATAGATTGAAAGAGAGAACAAGAGTAAAGTGATTTTACACTAGAGGCCTAAAAGGCAGGAAGTGTAAACAAGACAAAATATGATTGCAGAAAAGGGCCAAGAAAGATGAACCAAAGGAAAGAAAAGAATCTAGGAAAAAATCAGGGACATTAGTTCAGTTTTGGAAAAGAGGCATTAGAACCACATGTGTGACCATATAAATGGGGTGGAAAACTGCCAGGGGATGGATTTGAGCTGGTTGTCTATCAGCACAGGCCCCAATTCAAGGGAATACTATGGCAAGGACACTTGTTAGTCAAGCTGCTTCAGGTGAGGCTTTTCCCAAGACTTTAATGAAATTCCCAGGTATAGGGCCACAGGTCTCTGTTCTGTGGTTTCAGAACCTCAGCCTTCTTAATTCATCCATAAGTAAGGAAATCTGTGGGATCAATTCCACAGATTATCTGTGGAATTGTCACATTTACCTAGCCGTCAGTAGAGGGCACCCCTGTTTAATGAAGGCCAAATTCAGATCAGAAACTTGCGCAGCAAGCCAGGAATCAGCCACTGTTTATCTGGGCAATGGGGTTTATAGATGTATTTCCCTTCCTTTCCTTTTCTTGTTCTACATTTTCCAAGTTACAAAATTAGAACATATTATTTATATGGTCAGAAAAAAAGATTAAACATAAGACACTCATTCCACCACTTACTATCAAATGATACAGAAAATATTTATATTTGTCATATGTTAAAAAGTTAATTGTTGAATCATCTCAATGGACGGAATATGGGAATATGGGTATTCATAGTACTAGTCTCTCAATTTCTCAATAGGTCTGAAAATTTTCATAACAAAAACTTGAGGGGATACTTTGAATATAAAATGAAAAAAGTTTTGAGAGGAAAAAAAAAGATATTCACATCCCTTAATTCAAGTGCCATTTCTATTTAAATAACAGAACCAGTCTCCTACATAAGAATAGTCTCACCCCTAGGGTACTGAGGAGTAAATGTTTACATACTCTTACTCTCAAAATATGTTTAAACATTTTCTGGTTACATATAGTCTTCTAACATTTCAACGACAGAACACAGTGTCCAAGTGTTCTGGTTACTACCGATGCACAACAAATTACCCCAAAACTTATGGCTTAAAACGACCATTTGGTTTGCTTACCATCTGTGAGTTGGAAATTCAGGTGGGCAGTTGTTGCTGGGGTGACCCCCCTCCCCATGCAGTTGCAGACATCTAAAGTTTCCAAAGAACTGGATACCCAAGTAGGCTGTTACATGTGGCCTCTCCAGCAAGGTGGTCTCAGCATAGCTGGACTTCTGACTGCTCCAGGGCAGCTCATGGCTCCAAGCACAAGTGTCCCAGTAAACAAGGCAGAAGCCACATCACCTTTTATGACCTAGCTTTGTCACAGTCTCACTTCTGTTGCATGGCTTCCAGTAGGACTGAGGTGGCTGTTCCCACAGTGGGATGCTCTCTTATTGCTTACCTCAGGGAAGACACCAAAGGCCTATGGTGAGGCCCCATCACCACTCACCTAGCCCATTTGGGATCCTGAGTAGCTTTTTCCCTTTTCCTAAATAGAAATTTTGAAAAGCAAGCAAATATTATTTCCAAGGAGAGGTTTTTGATAGTTTGCAATGCTAACAGTACCCAGAGAAGGCTGACCCTCTTCTATAGCTATTCTTTTCTTCTTGCGTAGTAAGAGAAGTTTTAGCTGAACACATGGCTGCCATGCTGAGACTACATTTCCCAGCATCCCCTGTAACCAGGCAAGGCTGGTAACTGAATTCTGGTCAATGGCATGTGAGGGAAGGTGATAGATACAAATTCCTGGTTTCTTTCTAAAAAGGAAGAGGTTTGCCTTCCCCTTCTCCTTTCCTCCTTCCTGTACCATCTTTGACTAAGAGTGGGAAGGAATGTGCCAAAGATTAACAAAATAGAAGGCTGAATCCCTTTAGCCCTGAACTACCAACCTGAACTTCTGAGTGAGAAATAAACCATTTTGTTTAGAGACAGTCATACTGGGTCTCTCTGTTATTATTGGATTGCTACCAACCCAATACCCTATCAAATAAAGGTCCCCTGCTTTTAGTATAGGTATACAGAGTATCTCATGAGAAGGGACAGAACCTTGGGTACCTGACTTAAGGCAATGGTTACAAGAATGGAAATTGCTTCTTCATCCCTTAGAAAGAAAGATTAATAATAATGCTCTATGATGATGAATTTAGAGGGTGTTAGTCCCATAGAGGGCTTTTTCCTGGAGGGTTTCCCATAACAAATGGGGCCATCAGGCAGAGGGTCCAGGGAGAGTGTGGGGAATATATTCATGAAGATAGGTAAGAAGGAAAAACAATCTGTCCTGGCTGATCAGCATTTCTACGGTTGTTTTGTGGACTTCAAGAATTATAGCTGTCATGTATGATCCCCTTGAGCACAGTGGAGTGTGTTTCTCACAATCCACTGGGGTTAGGGGTCCACAGAATGCTTAAATCCTATCCCTCTCCAAGTCAAAGTTCCTAATGCACTCCCCAGAATCTCCCCCATTATCCTGTCCTCTCCAAATCCTCCCTGATGTTGTCATAAATTCAGTCTTCCACGCCTAGTGTCATCCCCTTCTTCCTTAGTAAGAAGATCCTAATTTGATCCAGCAAAAAACTTTTTCCAGCCTCTCTTGTGTTTGTGTGATTAGGTTCTGGCCAGTGAGCTAGCAGCCAGAGAGAAATCGGGCAGTCTGTGGGTTTCCAAGAAAGGAGGACTGGTAGTTGGTGACCATCTTTTTGTCCTTTCTTTCCTTCTTCTGGCCCTTGGACCACAGCAAAGTACCGTAATCTGGGTGGCTTAAAACAACAGAAATTTGCTGTCTCAGTTCTGGCGGCTGGACGTCTAAAATCAAGGTATCAGCAGGACAATGTTCCCTCTGAAGTCTACATGGAAGACTCTGTTCCATGCCTCTCTCCTGGTTTCTGGCAGTGGCTTCTGACAATCCATGGTATTCTCTCCTCTGTCTCCAAATTTCCTCTTCCTAGAGGGACACCAATCATTTTGATTAAGGGCCCACCCTAATCCTTTTTGGCCTGTTTTAGTTTGCCAAAGGGCTGCCAATGCCAAGTACCAGAAATGGGTTGGCTTTTATAAAGGGTATTTATTTGGGGTAAAAGCTTATAGTTCCAAGGCCATAAAAAGTCCAACTCAAGGTACCGTAAGAGGTGCTCTCAGCCAAGTCAGCCCCACGTGATGAATCAAGATGGTGAGTGATCTTTGGCTGGTCTCTGCCTTCCCCTCCAGGTGATACCATCTCCCGGAGCTCAGCTGTGGGCAACCAGGCATAGGGCTTTTCTCTTATAGGGCCTCCTCTCTCAGGCTTGGCTGCTCCACTTTCTTCCTGATTTCAGCTGCAAGCTACCAGGCAAATGGCTCATACTTCCTGGGGCCTCTACCTGAGTCATGCCTCACTGAGGCAATCCAATTGAAAAGGTCTCACACCCACAGGAGTGGACCAGCTCACAAACATAATCTTTTTCTTTTTAGGATTCATAAAATAGTTTCAAACTGCCTCAGCCTTCTCAACTAATAACATCCTCAAAGATCCTATTTCCAAATAAGGTCATATTTGCAGGACCAGGGTTAAGACTTGAACATGCTTTTGGAGTGACACAATTCAATCCACAACACTGCCCAAAATGTGAACATGGTAGCAGCAGCCATGAGATGACACCTGGGGTTGATGCATCATGCTAAGGATGGTGAGACAAAAAGAAGGCACCTAGGTCTATCAGGATATCATCAGAGGCCACCAGGCCAGCCTCATACCACCTACTTCTCATTTATATGAGGCACTATAATTTGGGTTTTCTGCTGTATGCAGCTGCATCTGATTCTGATACACTGTCCTATCATTTTAGTAAAAAGAGCCAGTTTCAAATAAGCCAAAGAAGGCAGTAGGTAGAGGAAAGTGTAGCTGCCTGGTCCCCCATTCTACTCAATATCAGTGACTGCACCTGCTTTGCTTTCTCCAGACACATACATGGAGGGGAGCATGAGTGTGGTAGGATCAAAGGTGAACACCCAAGAAAAAGAATACAATGGAGGCAGAGATTTCTATAGGATGCTGAAGTGTTCACATTGCTTTCACACATGTCTATCGCTAAAACTATCTCAGAAGGAAGTATTATTGTACCTGCCTCACAGGATGAGACTCTGGAAGGACAAATAATGGGTCCAAAGTTATAGTGAGGTCCACACCATATGACCTTGGTCATCATAGGTCTGGCCTCCGGGTCTCAGGACACAAGACGTGGTTCCTATCCCCTCGCCAGCACAGGACCTCTGCTTCCAAGTACAAACACCCTGTGACTTGCCCAGGCTAGATAGATAGGTGGATGGGAGAAGGGATCACATTGAACAACAGATCAAGGTTCAAGTGACCCTCTGGTGGCAAACCAGGTCTCTACAGAGATTCTGCCAGGAAGCCTGAAACTCAGTGTGTTTGGTAAGGGTATTTAAAAGGATAAATGATTAAAAGTATGTTGGTGAATATTTGACATGGAACAACCTCCTGCTGAATGACAAAATCAGGTTATAAAACAATATATAGGGTATGTTTTATTTATTTCTATAAAAAAGCAGCCTAGCAGGATGCATGGCAAGGTGTAAACAGAGATGGGGGGGAGTGGAAATGTGAAAGTTTTTTATCTACTTTCTGATTTTCTAAAATGAACATTTAGAAATGTTCAATTATTTCACTTTTAAAAAGTCATAGACTCTAAAACTAAATGCCTTCTACCCCTTGCTTTCTCAGCCTGCCTTTAGGCCCAGGGGCTATGATTGCCTCAGGACCCCTGCCCACCCCTCAAGGAGAAGTCAACTGAAGACTCAGGAGAGCCCTGGCCAGACTCCACCCAACACATTTGATGGGCTCTCATTCAGGGGATGAATTACCCCAAGGAGATCCCATCAGTGACCCAGATAAAGTAGGGCAAAGGCCAAGCAACTCCCAGAGGGAAGATAGAAATAGCTATCCCAAAGCCCTCAGAGCCTTAAGCAAGCAGGAACCAAGAGCGAGAGGGAAGAATGGCAAGTGATGGAGGAGGAAACAGGGATCTCTCATTGGTAGAGGCAAAAGCAGAAACACAACAGAAGCAACCAAGGCAGAAGAGTGGTGGCTGGCCCCAGAGCTGCTGCTGTGCCCACAACACTGGACTCCCCGCAAGGCTTCTTGGCGGGCTTCTAAAATGAACATGCACCATTCTGACAGACCCTCCACCTGAGGTAACCGGGCTTACTAGGGCACTTGCAACGAGAAAGGGCCACACCAGTGAACAGCCTTCAGATAGGACCCACTTCACACGGAAGTGGCCATGAATTGGATGGTGTCTTTGGAACTGTCTCTAAATCTCTGAACTCAAAGTTAGCAGAACTCTAGGTATTTAACAGTATGGTGCTCTTACATTGGGTATTTCTGTTTGCTTTGTTATCCCCAGGAGCATCCTGGTTCCTAAGAGGCAGCAGCCATGCATACACAGTGTACCTGCTGATGCCTCAACACACTAAATGGGGCCTCTTGGGGACATGCATCAAAAGAAACTAGTCACCAAGATAGCCTTGGAAGTGTTCCTTGTTTCAGGGGTAACCTGAGAAACCAGGCCTCTGTCTTCTAAAAGTGTCCTCCTGACCCCCACTGGGACCCCAAACCACCCCCCTACCCCTTTTGCAATCACTGCTGGACCTCTGCTCCAGCCTAGCCCACCATCCCTGCACAGCCTCCCACCATGGTAGAAGACCACCTGCCGCTTGGCCTCACAGACCAGCACCATCCAACCCCTGGCACCTGAGGAGGAGACCAGAGGTATAAGTGAAGCTGGGAGTAGGGGGAGAAGAGGGGGAAGGCAGAGGACCATAAGGCTAGAATGGAACAGTCACGTCCTCCAGTAGTGGATGACAGCAAAGGATTCAGGAATCAAAGAGCCTGGATTCAAATCCTGGCTCTACCCCAACCAGCTGTGTGAACTTGAGCAAGTTAACCTCCATGTGCCGCTGACCGGAGCAATAACAGTACTTACCTACTTGGACTGTGTTAAGGATTAAATGAGTTATTTCTATTAATCGTAGTATACTCAGAACAACGTCTGGCATGTGGTGAGCAACTGTTAAATTTAAAAAAACTGCTAAGAAACACGAAGACTGGCAGCCAAAGTACTCCTGGCTCAAGTGTATCAGATATAATCCAGCACTTCTTTGGGCCTCTGTTTTTCTATCTGCAAATCATGAATGATTATCTCCCTCCCCCAAAATGAGGCTAAAGAATCTATCTGAGAGCAATACAAGAAGGCAAAACTAGCTCAATAAAAATAGATTAAAATGAGTATCTGAAAAGCAGCCCCTATCACAATCTCCATTCCCAAATTCCAAACTCCAGAAGGAGACAGATGCTGCTCCCCAGTGGCCATGCAACCACCTCATCCCACGCCCCACCCCCCAGAGACTGCTGTCACTATCTGGTGTGAAGCCCTGGAGTTGTTTTTGTCAATAAAGTCATCTAGCCCAAGATTTTTCAAACCCACTAATGAAATCAAGTCAGTGGGTCACAAGCACCATTTTTTACAAAATTAATTAGTGGAGAATAGAAATTATCAGAATGCTTTGCACATGACATGGGTAAATAAAGTTTCAGGAAACATTTGCTTATTATATATGTGTATGTGTGTGTGCACGTGTGTTCTGGATGGCAGTATAAAAAGCCTTCTCACTGGGGTCAGGCTCAAGTCCAAATGCCACTGCCACAACCTACTCTGGCATCAGATGCACATCCTGGGCTCAGTGGCAGGGAATGGAGGAGGCCCAATAAATGCTGCCTGCACCAAGAGAGGGCACCCAGTGGGACTGACCCCAGTTTAGATGCTCTCTCCCAGGCCAGGCCTCCTTGCTCTCCAGAAGTGGGCTCACCTCTGGAGAAGATGAATAATAGGGAAGTGTAACTTTGGGGCCCTCTCCACCTCTCCACCTTCAATCCTGGCTTTTCTTTCACTCCCAGTCCCCCCCCTCAGTTCTCTCCAGATTTTTCTCCCTTTCAACTCTTGCCTTCCAACCATTCTGCTTTCCTTCCTTCAACTTGTCTACTTCCTCTCTCACCCTGCCAGTCCTTTCCTCAAGTTTCTAGCCACCATTCACCCTTCTCTTTCTTTCTTCCCCACCCTTCCCATCCTTTTCCAACCCCTCCTCCTTTTCCAGGACACACACACAAATGTTTTTCAGACAATTCAGCCTTTACTTTATTTTTGAAAATAATTCTGTAACTTCAGCTTTTCTTTCATGAGGTCAATCAAGAAACAAAAACACACAAATTCCTCTCCAAACTGCCATCTGCTTCCTTATCTGTGAGGATATGGGAATGCATGGTGGGGAGGCTGGCCAAGGGCCTCAGTGGTCCTGGTCTTGACCATTCTACTTCACGCTGGAGGAGACAGGGCCACCAGAAGCCATGGCTGCAGGAAGGAGCCTATCACAAAGCCCCAGGGAAGGAAAAGGGACACAGGGTGCTAATTCCCTCTTCCATCAAGCCAGCACCACATCCTTCTATGGCAAAAGGAAAGGGATCAATTCTTAGGAGTGGGGGGGGTGGGGCGGGATGAAGAGGTGAGCAGGGAGCTAGAGTCTCTCTGAGGAAAGATGAGGGAGGGATGCCCCAGCCACAACAGAGGCTTTCCTTCCACCACCTTTTCCCCCAGAGCTGGTGATAAGCTGAGGAGAGACCTGGCTTTTCCCCTTCACCTTTTCATCTTAGAATCACAAATTGCCGGGCTTCAGGGAAAGAAGAAATGAGAGGTCACAGGTATAAGGAGAGATGGGAAAAGGACCCGAGTGGGAACAAGAGCAACAAAGGTAGTGGCAGTAAACCCTGACAACTCCACAGCTCCACCCTGGCCCTGACAGTGAAACCCCTTTGGTTAGTTGCATTTTGGCCTCAGGTACATCCCTTTCGTACGTTGGAGGAAGCTGGGGAAGGGGGAGCAAGTATGGGAGAAGGACTCATGCCTGGCTGGAAGAGCCAGGTCGGAGGATAAAGAGGTCTGGTCAAGAGAGTTAAAGTTGCCAACTTTTCTGCAGATGTCCTAGGAGAAAACTCTGGACACGGAGGCTTCTGGCCCCCACAAGCCCAAGTCTCCCCCAACCACACACTGGTTTCCTGCCCAGTACCCTCCACATATCCCAGAAAGTCTCCCCTGATCTGACCCCCTCGAGAACGGGAGAATAATCTGCACCCTATCATCCGTGTACTCGAATGCCACTCTAAAAAAGAAAAATAAAATGAAAAATGGACCCAAGAGGGAAACACAGGACAATGCAGCCCGGAGACTGCAGTCCTCCCTCAGCCTATAATATGGCCCAGGAAGGGGCCCAGGAGGGGCAAACAAGTGATGCTAATTCCAGCTAGGATCATAGCCGTCCCAGGTCTGCGGGGGTGCCAGGTGAACGCGGCGGCCACGGAACAGGAAGCTGACAATGCCCCGGTAGCCAGCCCTGGGGACACCCGATTTGAGGTCATCCATGACACCCAGGGCCTTGGCAAAGGCCTTGAAGCTGTCCCTGCCTGTGTACTGCACCCGCACCTCCCCTAGCTCCTTCCTCTCATTGGTCCTCACTTTCTCCACCTGTAGCTGGGGAGCACCATAGACACGGGCAAGGAAATCCCGGTCGTAGGCCTCCTGCTGCAGGTACGACAGGTCCAGCTGGGTGAAGTATACAAATTGCTGGTTCAGCTTGATGAACTTGAGATGCTGGTCGAAGAACTGCCCGTGGCTCACACCCTTGCGGCCAAAGGTCATCGTTCTTGAGATTTCGGGCCGCACGCAGGCCCGGCCCTGCCGCTGCTCAGGCCGACGCATCCAGTCGTCCCAGAAGGCTTTGGGCCACTTGGGCTCCAGCTCAGCCCAGAGCTCAGCCAACAGCAGCCAGCCAAGGCCAGGGAAAAAGTCTGTGCGGTAGAGAAGCTCGGGCTTGCTTGAGTCCACCATCTGTTCCTTGCCATTGTCATTCCATGCAGACACACACCAGAGTGATGGGTCAGCCCTTAGCAGTGGGTAGGTGGCCTGGAAGTACTCAAAGAAGTCCGGTGCCACCTCCAGATCATCCTCGACCACCACAGCTGCTGGGAACTTGAACTTGTGGAAGATCTGGTCCAATGCCCAGCGGTAGTGCCGTGCAATCTTGTAGTAGCCCTGGAACTTGCGGTGGTCGGGCGGCACGGCAATGTTGCTCAGGTCAGGCTGCCGGATGTGTGTGATAGCGCTGCCGTAGGAGGCGATGACCTGGGCTGTCTCCTCGTGCCCACAGTCCTGGCTGACAATGATGGGGAAGTGCTCAGCTGAAGGCCGATAATGCAGCAGTTTGTCCAGGCAGCGCCGGACAGTGCTGCGGTCACAGGCGATGACAAGGATAGGGATCACAGCTGGCGAAAGAGTCACAGGCACACGTGGTGGGGCAGGAGGGGCTGCAGTGGGCATCTTCCACCGCTGGCTCCACACAGCATGGTGCTCCCTGATCTGCTGTAACAGCTCCCGCTGACGCTCCAACTCCACCTCAGCGTCCTGGGCCAGGCGGATCACCTCATGGGTGAGGCTGGAAGGGTCATCATCAAGAGCACTGTCCAAGGGCAGCCTGCCAGGCGTGGGGCGTGTCCAGAAGAAGAGGAGGAGCAGGGCGTTCCAGGCTACAAAGAGGACAGCGCCCCACAGCACAAGCCCTGCAGACTGCTTCTTCAGCATCCTGGCCCCCACAGGGGAGGGCAAGGGCAAGGGGAGGGCTCTAGGTTGCCCTCAGCTCACCTGGCTCATTCACCCACCGTCCTAGGGATGCTTGCTCTAGGTTCTGGGATCAGGAAGCAGCCATGCACCTATGGAGAGGAGAGAGAAAACCATCACCACAAAGGCATATGGCTGCACATCCCCAGAGGTGGAGGAATGTATGGAGCAGAAAGAGGCCAAAAAAGGAGGGAGGCAGGCCAAGAGGTTGACTCCAGAGTTCCCTCAGAGAAGGGGAGCTGCCCTTCTCCTAATGTGGGGGGATCAATCTGCACAGGAGAACAAAATTAGGATGACATGCTCCACTACTCTGAAATGAGTTATGAGTCCTTAGAAAAGCAATATATGTTTGAAGGGCAAGCAGACAGTGATGCTGGTGGAGGGAGAGGGAGCAAAGGAACCCCAATTCTCCCTTCTCTGACAGATTTTGCTTCCCATTTACATCCAGAGCTTGTAAATTGGGGGTGAAAGGGGCGGAAGGGGTGAGACCACCTGCCTCCCATTCTCCTATTCCTCAAATCAAACTGACATAATATTACTGGTTTGAAAAATATCACACCTCAGTGCTAAAGTCAGCATCTAACTTAATAAGGAAGCACCAGAGGAATTCCCACTCATGTCGGGAAAAAGGCCAAGATGCCCACTATCTCCACTACTATTTATCCTGCTCGATGTGTTAGCCAATGCAGTTGGATTAGAGAAAACAATTAAAAGCAGAAGAGTTGGAAAAGAAGCAAAATTATGTCTATTCGCTGATGCTGTGAGAACATGCCCAGAAAACTCTAAAGAATCAATGATAAAATCCAACCTAATCAGTCAAAGAATTGAGTAAGGTAACAGGATATAAAAATTAACATGAAAAAAAATTCAATAGCCTTCATAACCACAATTAATAAGCCATTAGAAGAAAAAATAGATGAGAAAACCGCATTTACAACAGCCATGAAAATGATAAAATGCTTAGAAGTAATCTTAAGAAACATTCAAAACCTACATAAAGAAAACTAGAATTCCTGAAAAACACAGAAGATGAACATCCTTTGTTCTTGGTCAGACCATCTCAATGCCATCAAAATGTCAGGTGCAATCTCAATAAAAATACTTCTTTTATGGAGTTAGACAAGTTGACACTAAAGTTCATATGAAAAACTAAATATGCAAGAATATTTAAGAAAATAATGAAAATGAGTTATGAAGGTGGCCTTACCAGTTATTATAATACTGTGCACTAAAACGGCTCTAGAATTAGAACATATGTGGTACTGGTACATAAACAGACCATCCAAAGGAATAGAATTAAAAGTCCAGAAGTGGACCCAACGATACCTGAAAATCTAGTGTATGATAAAGGTGGTATTTAAAACTAATGGGGCAAAGATGGTCTTTTTAATAATGTTATAACAACCACGTGGCCATTTGGAAAAAGATAAAATTAGATCCAAACTCATGAATAAATTTCAAACAGATCACAGCTCTAAATATAAAAATAAAGCTAGAAGAAAACACGGCTGAATTCCTCTATAACCTGGGTATAGGGAAAGGCTTTCTAACTATTACTCAAAAGCCAGAAGCAATAAATGATAAATTTCACTACTTAAAACATTTTTTTGCAAAGCTAACAAAACTGTAAGACAAACTAAAAGACAAATTACAAACTTGGTGAAAATATTTACAACATACATCACAAATAAAAAGCTAATGCCCTAATAGAAAAAAGAACCTTTAAAAACCAAGGGGAGAAAAGACCAAAAATCCTATAGAAAAATGGGCAAAAGGACAAGGGCAATTCAAAAAAGACATAAAAATGGCCTTTAGGAATATGAAAAGATGTTCAACTTCACTCATAATAAGAGAAATGCAAATTAAAACTATACTGAGATACCATTTCTCACCCAACTTACTGGCAAAAATTCAAAAACATATCCTTCTGTTCTCTCAAGAGTGTCTATTGAAGAGAAATTCTTAATTTTCATGATGTTCAATTATTAGGGTTTTTTCCCCTTTTATGGATCATGCTTCTGACATTGTATCTAAGAATTCTTTGCCTAACCCAAGGTCACAAAGATGTTTTCCCTATTTTCCTCTATAAGGTTTTATAGTTTTAGGTTTTACATTTAGGTCTATGATTTATTTTGGATTAATGATTATTGTAATAACATGAGGTATGGATCTAATGTCCTTTTACAGCAGTATGGAAGTTCATCAAAATGCTAAACATAGAGTTACCATTTGACCCAGCAGGTCTATTCCTAGGTATATACTTAAGAGAAATGAAAGCACATGTCCACACACAAATCTATATGGGAAATGTTTACAGGAATTTTATTCATAATCGCCAAACAATGGAAACAATCCAAAGGTGAATGGATAAGCAAATTGCGTTTTATTCACAGAACAGAATACTTATTAAGCAATAAAAAAGGAATAAACTTGCTACACACAGCACACGGATTAATCTCAAAATGATTATGCGGAGGGAAAGAAGCCAGACCAAAAATATAGTACATACAGTATGATTCCATTTATATAAAACTTTAGAAAATGCAAAATAATCCATAGTGATAGAAAGCCTATCAGTGGTTGCCTGGGGATAGAGGAACAGGGAGGGGCAGAAGGAGGTATTATAAAGGGGAGTTAGGAAGCTTTGGGGAATGACAGATACATTTATCTTGATTGTGGCAATAGTTTCACAGATGTGTGTACATATATATGTCAATTCATATCAAATCATGCATTTTAAATATATACAGTTTATCGTATGTTGATTACACCTCAAAATGCTGGTTTTAAAAAAAAAAAAAAAAAAAAGACTGTATTGGATCAAGTGACAAAATTGGAATACAGATAGTAGATTAAAGTATTACATCGGTGTTAACTGATCAATAACCATACTACGGTTAGGTAAGAGAATATCCCAATTTTTAGGTAATACCTTCTTTAGTATTTAGGGGTAGAGGGCCATGATGGCTACATCTTACTCTCAAATGGTTCAAAGAAAAAAAATCATGTATGTACATGGAGATACAGCAGATGGAGCAAGATGTTAACAATAGATCAATCTGAGGAAAGAGGATGAAAGTGTCTCTATATCATTTCTATTCTTGCAACTTTTTGTTAAGTTTTTGAAATGATTTCCAAGTTAAAAGATTTTTAAAAAATCAAATATGAGGGCATGGCCCACAATTCTTCATTGTCTTGTCCATCAATATGGCCCCAGCTGGGAACATCAGTAATGGAGAACCTGGGACAATCCATTTATCCTGACCTCGTCATTCACTCAACAACATGCATCATGCACCTGCTCTCTGCCAGGCTCTGGGAAGAGAGCACACATCCAACAAGAAAAAGGCACAGTCCCCAGACCCCAATTACTTGAAAGGATCTGAAACACCCTCCAACTCCCAGACAGCTGCTAATTCTGACCACTCACTGCTCCCTGGCCTTCCTGCCTCCTAGTCTCAACCCTTCACAACCCAAAGACTCAGGTATGCTATCCTCTTGTGCCAGCTGCTCTTCCAGTTACCCCTTGCATCCCAGTCCATTCTTTAATACTAGCAACAACTTTGGGCACCAGATCTAATCTCTATACTGCTCGGCTCTCAAGGCAGCAGGTCAGTTTTCAGAGGGCTGTTCCTGAAGGGTCCTCTTAAGTGCCCTAAATTCTCTCTCCTTCCTGGGGAGTCCCCCCCCCCCCCGGCCCCTGCCAGCATCGCCACCATGTGTCTTCCTCCAGGAAACCAACCACACCACAACTCCAGAACACCAGTCTTCACTGAAACCATGTCATTAAATTCCAATTTTATCAGGGCTAATATGCTAATTAAGTTTCCTGGAAGAAGAGCAGCACAGGTTTCCCATTTCTTCTTCACAACCCCTCAGGATGTGCTCAATGTTGGAATTTTTCCTCCAACCTCATGGCCAGGATTCCCTAACCTCCAACTTCCTGCCTTCTACCTGACTAGGTTGGGAAGTATCTATACTAAAAGGGATGGAGGTAAAAAGAAGAGAGACTGAGCTCCATTAGCTAGAAGCTTTAGCCTCAGTGCTGGATGAGTGTGCCTGTAGCTGATTTATTAAGGACCACCTCAGACTGGCAGCAAACCCCAAGAGACCACATCCTCTTCTACTCTTCAGATTATTTTTGTAAAAGCCTCCCTCTTCTCTAGATATTGGAATTGTGTAGCTCACATTCACTAACCTAGGCCTAAAAGACCTCTCTTTCCCATCCTTCTCAGCCAGGTGGATCAATCGTCTCATCGGCCCCTTAGTGGACTGGATTCTTACCAAGTCTGTGAACATATAAAGGGGCTAGATCACCCACAGGATAAACTGCTCCAGTCCAGCTCCGGCCCCTACCTTAGCCATCAGGCCCTTGTTATCCAACCTAAGGTCCTTTCCAGTAAGTTCTAAAATAGAACTCGTTGCTCTTGCCATAAAAAACACAACACCCTTGTTACCTGGTCCCACCCCACCTCTCCATACAGATTCATCCAGAGTCCCAATGTGTGGCCGTTTTCCTTCTGTTTATCCATATGTTTTCCAGGATGGGATCCTCAACTCCATCTGGAAGTTAGCAATGTGTGCACATACACAAGCACGCACACAGTCTCCATTGCCTAAAAGGGATTATCAAGAGTAGATCTTGGCCAGCAGAGCCAATTTACTCCTCCAGAAATCACTGTTCTGTCCTGCTCAGGCCATCATCAGGAAGGGAGGGTAGTAACAAGAGCAAGCCAGACAACTTGTGGTCAGTGCTTAGCATCACCTTGTATTTTTTTTCAAATCTCTGAGACTTATCTTTCTTATCTCTAAAATGAAAATTATAATGGGATGCCTCATTGGGTTGCTGTTGAGGATAGGAGGAGATAATTCATGTCAGGTGCTTAGAACAGCATCTGCACAGGACTGTAAATGTTAGCCAGTCACTCATTTCTCCTACTCTCTCAGTGGCTCTCTTTACTATACTCCACTAGACTTTCTTCTGGTCCTGTCCTCAAACACCTGAGGCCACATTCGGTACCTTTGCACATGTCTAGTCTGCTCTTCCCTGTCTTCTTTACTTGGCACGCTCTGACTCATGTTTCTGCCAGGACATGATGTCTCTGGACTAGGTAAGGTCCAGCTCTCCTTCACAGCCATCAGCGCCAGTGTAATCACTTGGTCAACATCTGGCATATCCCCTAGGCTGCGAGCTACTGTAGGGCAGGACGAGCTTTACCAGCACTGCCAAGCTGCTTTGTTAAGATTCTTTGCCATCAAGAGATTTGCCTACGACCTAAAACTGGCTGCCATGTGGCTCCACACATATCCGTAATCCCTTAACTACAATTCCTAAAAACAAAAAGAGATGAAAAACAGAAGTTTTCTAAACTCATTTGGCAGTAAAACCTGATCTAACCTCATTTGGCAAAATGTGATATGATCTAATGTGAGGCTATTTATAGTCTTTATTTAACTCACTTGGTGCGACTATCCATACATCTTGCTACAGAAAAATTAACATGTTTGATTATGGTGTGCTGCACCAGATCATCTTTTTTAAATCCAAAAACTTCTAAATTTTAAAACATACCTAGCCCCAATAATTTCAGAATTATGAAATGAAAAAAAATGAAGTTATTCACTGCCATCATCCCATTTTGAGCCCCAAACTTTTAAACATGGACACTCTTTCCTTAGTATGAAATATTGTTTTAAGCCTGAATTCTTGCTGTCCCAAGAATTCCAGCTGGTCTTGCTTCCCTCAAAGCAACCTTCCCAATAGCAACAGAGTACCTCTCTTAAAGTACATGCCTGGTCACATTAACCTGTCTTAAATCATCAAAGGCAACCCTCCCCACAGAATAAACTTAAAACTCATGACACAAAAGGACCTTTTCAACCAACTGACTCAACTTTTTAAAACTTTACTTCCAACAACTAACCCCATGGTCCTTGACCTCTGGCCTCAGCAGACTATTTATTTCCCCAAAATGTATGTGGAGATACAGCTGCATCTTTTCTCCAGCTTGTCCTCACCCTGAAATGTTATCCACAGCCCCACCTGCAAGCCACCTACATAACCTCTAAGGCAAACAATACCTTCCATGACATCCCAGGCAGAGTCAGGCCTCCCCAAAACTGCACTCCCACTCTCTCCACACCTTGTCTTTCCTCTCCACATTGTAACAGAATCCATGGTCCTACCTGGCTCTCATCTTACTCCTTAGGAAAAAATGCTCTATGACCTCTATGCCTATCGCTATGCTTAGCACATGCCCAAAGGTCAAGTGGCTAAATGGAGAAATGCTTGCATCATTAACTCAATCAGGAAGAAACAAGACTGAACCAGCAGTATGGAGGGGCAGATTACGTTTTCCAAAGACGACTGCTCTGTATCCCATGCCACATGCTCTTTTTACAAAGTGACAATGACACTCCTCCCTCATGAGGGACACTCCTCCACACTCCCTCCCTTTGATTCTGGGTAGATCTAGGATTATGGCAGAAGTGATGCTATGTGACTTCTGAGGCTCTTGCTATGCCTGCTCTTGGAACCCGATCAACATGGTAAAAGGAAGCCCAGGCCACATGGACAGGACACCCATAGCTACTCCAGTTGACAACCCCAGCAAAGGTCCCAGGTGACAACCAGCATCAATCACTAGGCATAGGAGGAAACTTTCTAGATGCTAGGCCCTCACCATCTGACTGCGACCATATGAAAGACCATAAGCGAGAATGACCCGAGATATTAATAAAAGGACTGTGTTAAGTCACTAAGTTTTGGAGTGGTTTGTTATGCAGCAATAAGTAACTGAAACAGAATCAACACGACCATGACAAACAGGGTAAGTGCCCCTTTCCACACTTTGTGCTCAGATCCCAAAGTATAAATTCTGAGGATCCTGCCTCTACTCACTTTCCCTTCTTTATAAGTAATTTGTTGCTGAATAATAAATTATCCAAAAACTTAGTGGTTTAAAACAACAGCAACCATTTATTACTTCTCACAGTTTCTATGGATCAGGAAATTGTACACTGGGGCAGAGAGGGGATGTCCCAGCTTTGCTCGGGATATCCAGAACCTCAGCTACAAAACTCAAAAGCTGGGGGCTGAACTCACTAAAGGCTCATTCTCTCACATGTCTGCAGGTTAATATTGGTGGTTGGCCAAGGCATTAGCTAGAGCTGCTGGTTGGAACCCCTCCATGTGGCCTCTCCACGTGGCCTCTACATATAGCTTGGGCTTCCTCTTAACATGATGGCTGGATTCCAAAGATGACTGTCCTCAGAAAAATAGCAAGCCCAGTGAAACTGTATCTTATTAATGACCCAGCCTTGGATCACTTCTGCTTTATTCAAGGAAAGAAGAATTACAAATCCCTGTCTACATGCAAAGGGAGAGAACACCCCACCACTACTAGATGGGAGGAGGACAATATCAAATTAAGAACATGTGGGATGGGATATTTATAGGTGTGGCCATTTGAAATGGGAAAATACAATCTGCCCCACCTTCCTTTTCTAAAATAAAACAGTCCTTAATACTGCCCTAAGTCCCAGATTGATATGCTGTTATTTATTTGCCTGCAAGGTACAGACTCAAAACTGGCTTTGATTTGCTAGAAGTTTCACAACTCATTTAGGAAAGTGACACAGCCGGTCCACACCGTCAAATACAAAGACACCTGCACTGTGATGGGAGATGAGAAGTGAGCCTTTTCAGTATATAAAATGCTCAGCCAAAATCCAGGTGGCTCTGTGCAGGTCCCACCAACCCCTATGGGTCTCAGATTCTTCATATGAAGGACTGCCTAGGAGTTGTGAGTTCCTTTTCTAACACTTGGATTCCATGATATTCTCCAGCCAGTCCCCTTTTAAATTCCAAGCGAATACTGAATAGGCAATTTCCAATCATGAGCAATAATGGAGATGTCATACTTAGCTTTAAAATTATGTATGTGGGTGATCAGAATGTTAAGTCTTTCCCTTCTATCTGTGCCTTGCTTAGTATGTTAAAAAAGCACTGTCTAAAAAAAATCTAAAAAGTATAGAAAACACCCCAGATAATAGAGCTAAATGAATTACTTTCTTGTTCATCATTATTAGATTTGTGGTAGATTCATGTATCATGCACCAGATTCCATAATTTCCGAAGGATGGAAGAAATGAAAGGGAGTCAGAGAAGATACACAAAATAATCCAAGTTTAGAAAATAAGACCTAGGAAAGGAATGCAGATGATCACCCTAAATAATAAAGGCTAAAGGGAAGTACAATATCAGTGCAACAAAAAGAATGAAGGCCAGAGACTCCTGCAAACTAGCACTAGCAAGGCAGGGAACTGTGGGCGTAAACCACTTGACCCACTGTGCCTCAGTTCCCTCATTTGTAAAATGAGAGGGTAGGTTCAGTTACCTCCAAGGTCTCTGACGATGTAGAGGATGGTGCCAATATCCCCAATGCCCCAAACAGGACATGAGTTTAAACTGTTGCACATGCCACTGAGGTTAGACACACTGCAATGCCTTCTAAACGTGGTAATAAGACCTAGAAACGGGGATCCAGATGAGCTGATGGGCTTCCTTATGGGTCAGGCAGCAATGATTCACGATGGGAAGCATCTAAGAGCAAAGGCTTTGTAGTCTGAAAAGTATAAACAGAAAAAGAAAGATGTTCTAAAGGAAAGATTGTGAACACACCACGGCGGCAAGAGTTAACCAAAGTGGTGCCTCACTCTCTGGCTCGGTTCGCTGCTGGAGACAGACTGGCTGGCCACAGTCCCTCTGCTCCGGAGTTTCTGGGACCGGGCCCTGCACGTCTCAGGAGCCCCCTACTCCACACACATCAGCAAACAGGTAGGAAAAAAGTTTTCTTGCCCATTTCCATATTTCAAGATTGAGTCAATTTTGTCCTTAAGGCTGAAGTAAAGAGCCGCAAGCAACTTGTTGAAAGAGGGCTGGGGGTGGGATGGGGAGGAACTGCCACCTCCCATTCCCGCTCCCCAAACCCTCTGCAGTAATTCCATCTCCTCCATGCCCAGCACCCGCGCGCGCCCCGCACGCCCCGCGGCCGAGTTTCACAACAGTCTCCCAGCCCCGCGGAACCCGCCCTCCCGCCAGCAGCTGGAGGTCCGGGATTCTGTAAACAGACAGCCAAGTTCCGAATTCCCCGCCCGGGGAGAGGACCCACAGCCCAGACGCCAGGTGATCCGGGCCGTTCCCGGGGCAAGCCCTTCTCGCTGGGCTCACCGGCACCCGAGTCTTCAGCAGACGCGAAGGGCTCGGAAAGAGGCAGATTCTCAGCTCGGGACCCGACGCCCCCAGGGAGCCCTATAGGCGCCGCGGGGCCTCCTTCAGTCATCCCTCCGTCCCCTGTAGGCAGGGCCCCGGTGTCCCCCGGTTCCTACTCACCAGGTCCTCCCAACTTCCCGGGGCCCGAACTTGGCCAGCCCGCCGGGACGCGGGGGAAAGAGCCCGGTACTCTGGGGCGTCCCAGGCGCTCACGCGGCTGCCGGCGCCTTCCGCCACACCAGCCCTTCCTGCGCCGCGGCGGGGCCAGGGCGGCCGGCGGACAACGTGGCCCTTCCCCCGGGAGCGGCGGGGGCGGGCCGAGGGGCGGCGCCTACCGCCCCCTTCCGCGCCCCTGCCGCCCTTTCTTGCCCCGCACCCTGGGCCTCCCGTACCTGGGCGTCCGCTCCCGGCCCCTGCTTCCAAGACCCGCCTCCTCTCCCAGAGTCTTCTCGGCCACCCACCGTCTAATCCACACGAGTTTTCCAAGGCTCTCAACTTTCGGAAGCGGCTGTGGAGGCAACTGTTACCGATGGGCGCATCCCTACTCCCAACCGCCACCCCGAGTCTTTCGCTTCCCACCTACACCCAAACCGCCCCCCCCCCATACATCCTCATTCCCTCCAGATCAGCCCGTTCCTGGCGTCTCTGCCGTCCCGGTCCCGGGCAAGGAGGAAGGCTGGGAATAGCCTTTCTAAGGTAGGACGGCCAGCCCAGATAGGGCATTCACCGAACCCAAGTCCAAGGCTCTGAGGGCCAGGGCCCCCCACGCCAAACCCAGAACCCTTGCTCTTGGGCGAGAGGCTGCGGAGATGAGGGCATCTGAGCGGCACATGGAGCTGGGATGTGAGAGAAGTAGCCAGGATGCCAAGAGCAAAACTAGCGAGGAAACACCTGCTGCCAAAACTAGGCGAGGGCCAGCCGTTGTTTCTTTTTTTATTTTTATTTTTTCCTTTGCAGGTGGGGAATGTGCCAGCTGTTAGTGATGAGGAAAAGAGCAGAGAGAGATGACAGGACTGCCCCCAGAGTATGAACTAGACCCAAGAAGGGAAGGAATCAGTCACAGTCTTTTCTGGTAGCTCTGTAAGAGGTGATGAGGGAGAGGGGGTGGAAAAGTTTGGAGGTCTGTATCAGTTTGGTATTTAGAGGGAAGGAGGGTAAAGAATTTGAAGAGGAAGGTGGTCTAGTTGTGGGAGGAGGGGAAGGCCAGATTTAAGACCCAGGCAATCAAAGGAGTAATAGATCAAATATCTTTAACCTGAACCATGGGCATAGTTTGAGAGGGGAAGAGGAAGTGAAGGAGGCAGAAGGCCAGGGGTTGCTGGCCCTGAGTGGGGTGAAGGAGGGTATGAGAACAAAGAATCCTGAACCCTGGATTCGGCAACAGGCCTCTCAGTGCAGTCCAGGTGCCAGAGGGTGAGATATTTCAGGACTTACAGGTGTCTGCTCATTCCTCTTGCTTGGCCCACTCACCCCCCCACTCCTGCTCCCTCCTATACTATTTGACTCTCTGGAGAAGCCTCAGCTCCCCATCAACCATCACCCACCACCTACCACTCTCGCCGTCTGACCCAGAGAAGAGGGTAAAGGAGTTGAGAAACTACTGTCTACTCAAGTGCAGGTAACTGAAAAGGACTGAGCTCACGGCTAGCCCCACCACATCAGGACACATTCTACTGGCACCAGCCCCTCCCCCTAAATGTATCCTTCCCCAGTGTTCTAGAGGACTGCAGTGTGTGGTTACTGACTGACTTTGCTCACTAACATTTTTCTACATGAAACCAGGAATTGTGGTGAGTTCTAGAGAAACAAAAGGCAGGGCATGCCCTAATGGACCCTGCAAAGAAGGGAGAAACTAAAAGTTGCTAAGGGGCCACCAGGCACAGAGGGCCTCCATATACCAAGACCTTCCTCGGCCTCTCCTTTAGCCCCCACTAGTAGTTTTGCAGAGTGTGCATTATCATCCCCATTCTACAGATGAGGCATTTGAGGTTCAGGGTAAGTGACAACTTGAAGACTGCAAGACCTAGGGAGGGGCCTGATCAGGTTTTAAACCCAGACATTTCTGCATTCAAAGCTGGCACTCATTCTCTCTCCCCCTGGACCCCTAAGTACAAGTGTTCTCTGAGATGGTGCTGTGTGCCAGCATGACAAGTGCACAGAGGACAGCAAGGAAATCTTTGTAAAAGTAGCAACAAAGCTAGGCTCTGAAGGAGTAGAGGGAAAGAAGCAACTATGCCGACACATCAGTGAGGCTGGGCTATGTCCATCGAAGGTCTCTGACTAAGCTGATTGTGTGGACTGTGACTGGAGACCCGAGCCCACATTCACATGCTAGCCAAAGGCCCATGTCTCTGCACATCTGCCCTCTTTCTATGCTTTCTTCATGAAGGGACTTGAGGGGTTTAGGGGCCCTATACACTCAAACTCAGTGTCATGGCAAGAGGGAAAACAAAGTTTCCTAAAATTGTAAAAAGCTGAGGAATGCTAGTTGGTAGATCTAAGATATCAGGAGCTAAAATAACTCTCCAGGAGAAAGGACATAAGTGGGATGTTGAAAATGGGGTGAGACCAACCACCCCATGAGATGTCAGATTCCCACCACAAAGATCCCTCTCCTAAAGCAGTGTAATGGAACACAGGATGGGGGACTGTTTTAGTTTGCTAAAAGCTACTGGGAGGAATATACCAGAAATGGGTTGGCTCTTACAATGGGATTAGGTTAAAAGCGGACATTTCTGAGCCATGAAAGTGTCCAAATCAAGGCATCATCAGAGATGCAGTCTCATGGAGTTACAGCTGTGGGCAATCAAGTACATGGCAGGGCACAATGCCCCTCTGCTCGTCTCTCCCCTGCTCGTCTCTCCTCATTCCTCCCTTGTCTCTTCAGCTTTGAGTTGTTCCATCTGTGGCTTTTGTCTCTCCCAGGTTCATCAACTTCTGGAGGCTTCTTTCTGTCTCTGTGGCCTCCTTTCTGTATCTGTGGCTTTTTAACCCTCTATTTATAAAGGGCTCCAGTAAGAGGATTAAGACCCAGCCTGGGTCCCACAGTCTAATTAAAGTTCCTTAACTGAAGTAATTTAAATCAAAAGGTCTCACCTACAATAGGTTTACACACACAGGAATGGATTAGCTCTAAGGACATATCTTCTGGGATCTCCCCAGCTTCAAATTGTCACAGGGACTGTGATGGCTTGGAGCTATGTACCCCAGAAAAGCATGTTCTTAAACTGAATACATTCCTGTGGGTGTGAAACCATTGTAAATAGGAACTTTTGATGAGGTTACTTCAGAATGAATCAGGATGGGTCTTAATCCTATTACTGGAGGCCTTATAGAAAAGGCAACGAGGGAGAAACCACAAGGAGACCCCAGAAGCTGGAGGTCAATGGAAGCCAGAAGAGAAAGGAGAAGATGCTGCCATGTGCATTGCCATGTGATGGAAAAGTCAAGGAACCCCAAATATTGCCAGCCAGCCAGAAGATACTGACCCTGGGAGAAGGCAAGCCTTTTAGCCTCTGAAACCATGAGCCAATAAATTCCGGTTGTTAAGCCAACACATTGTATGGTATTTGTTTTAGCAGCTGGGAAACTAAAATAGGGAGTATTTGTGCTTCATCACTCACATCCCATCTCTACAGTCCTTTGTTTTCTTTAGAGGGCTCTAAATGCCAAGGCTAACATGAAGCTCTAAGAGTAGAAATTCCCTGACTGCAAGGGACTGTCCCAAGAAGAAAGGGCCTGGTTAGAAAAAGGGGAGAGGTGAATTCTTGGATGGAAGCAAGAGAAAACATTTAATCTGAAAGGCAAAAAGCCAGAGGAATGAATGCCAAATTGACCCAGGAATAGAGGCCCTGGCCTCTGGTGATGGAGATTTCAGTAGGGGGAGGTAACAGGGGAAGAAGGGCAGAAACAAGGAGCCAGATGCTTGGATTCTAGAGATGAGAGTGGGACTGGATAATGTGAAGCTGGAAGAAATGGGAGGAGCAGGTCACAGGTTAAGAAAGAACTAGAAGGGACAATACTCTATCCTGCCTACACCCACCACTATCCAAGAGGACTGGAGAGAGAAGGAAAAGGAAGTGAAAATGGTTGCAGAAAATTTCCCTCCCAGAAACCACGCCCAAGATACTCTGAAAATGTTTTACAATTTGCTCTGAATTTACGAGCTATCTTGACTTGAAACCATCAGTAGAAGTAAAAGCAAAGTTTTGAATCAGTGTTCTGTTTTCCCCTCCCCTCCTCCCAACATCCTCTGCCCACCATGGAGACCCAGGAATTCAGCTTAAGGCCAAAGAAGGGAGAAAAGGGTAACACAATAATCACTGAGGAAGGCCAGTGAAACATAACTTTTTGTTAAACCACCACCATTTCCTTTTAGAAGAAAGAAAGGGATACGTAAACAGTTAAAACACACACACAACTTTTGGTTAAGTCTATCACTGGTCCTAGCTAAGAAGCCTGATACAGGGCTTCAGCAGGGTCTAGAGGAACGAGCCCCAGCATGCTGCTGCCCCTGTGTGAAGGGCTGTCTTGAGAGTACTGTCTTGTGGAAAGATCAGGCAGAGAGCAGAACTAGTGCTTTCAGTGGAAGTTGCAAGGAAAAGGAATTCTGGCTCAATATAAGGAATAAACATCCTACCAGAGAGGCAATGAGTTCCTCTCCCTGGAGGTCTGCAGCAGAATCCAGATGCCCCTTGTCAGATCACATGCTTTAGAAACGGCACAGCACTGGTTATTAGGTGATCACAGTGTCTGGCACTCCACATTCTTAGGCAAGTCCTTCCTGCTCAGAGCTTCTGTACTTCCGCTCACATATCAAACTGGGAAAATAATCCCTGCTCTGTCTTCCTCACAACAACGTGATGAGAGAAAACGGGTGCAAGATACTGGACACTTTACACAATATAAGGACTATACAAATACAACACAACCCCTTGGTACTTCAAGTGCTCTGAAGCACTCACAGACACTTACAGGGCTCCAGGGGAAGATGTGGGATCCCAGAGATGGCTGAGGAGGCATTCTGGGACCACACATCCCTATACCTAACAAAGACTGTCATCATGAACTGACCTTCTAAAGTAGCAACCTTGCCTCAGGGGATTACCTCAGGCATTTAGCACCAAAGAAGAGGGAGAACTCAGGGCCAGTGACTCCATCCAGGCCTGCCTGTCTAGACTTCAGGCAACTGGGGGAAGTCAGGGACTCCAATGGCATGGAAGAAGGAAAGAGGGGAAAGAAATGCAACAAAGAAATTAAGTCTTAAATACAGGATTGGGGCTTACAAATGACCATTGCGACCAGCCCCTAATGAACATGAGACCCAAGTGTTACACCTTGTGAGAGGCAGAGAGATGCTAGAAGTTAAGCCTCCTGTCCCACATGCAGGCCACCTGTGACAGTTTGAAGTTCTTTTATGAATTCCCAAAATAAAAAGATTATGTTTTTGAACTAATCCACTCCTGTGGATGTGAGACCATTTTGAATGGATTACATCAGTGAGGCAAAAGTCAGTTTGGTCTTATGTAAATGGAGACACAGAAACACACAGACATAGGAAAAGAAAGGAGGCTCAACCATTTTGATCCAGCTGAGCTCAAGGAGAGAAGCCCCGAGAAGCACCAGGAGCCGAGGCCCACCAGAGACAACTGATCAGCCACAGCTGAGTTCAAGGAGAAAGGAGAGTGAGACCAGCAGACCTACCGTCACCACATGGCAGGGCTCTGGATCAACAGTAGCTGACTTTGGTGAGAAAGCATCTCTGATGGTGCCTGGATTTGGATATTTCACAGCCTCAGAACTCTAAGCTTTTCCCCCAAATAACCTCTCTTATAAAAGCCAACATATTTCTGGTACTTTGCATAAGTAGCCCTGTGGCAAACTAAGACACCACCCCTGTCTCTCTAAATGTAACCTCTGCTTTCTGCTCTGTTTGTTGTCAGTGAGAAAAGCAGACATTTTGCATAGGTAAATGAGTTCAAGGATGGAGTAGGCAGGAGATAGGAGGATAACTATGAACAGATCTGCTCTAAGTGGGAGCATAGCCCGTGAAAATATACAGGGCTAAGAGATGTCTGAAAAAACTGTCATGTTGAAGAGGAAGAGAGATTAGGATATGGCCCAGAAAGGAAAGACTCACTCCAAGAAATGAAGCTCCACCTCCTAACCAGATACTTGGCCACTGAGGCTTAAACATCTCTCCACCCTTTTTCATCTGTTACCCCAAAGAGACATACCACCAAGCTGACTAGAGAGCTGTAAGACTGTTTGGAGGTAAATGCAGTATCTGGCTGAATCCCCTCAATTTAACTTCTTCTTGGGACCCACTAGCCTATTTCTACAACTTGACAATCCCAGGTACTATTTAAGTAGCAACAGGATGAGACAAATTCAGGGCAGGCTTTTAATTAAAGATATCTTCTAAGGGTTTTGCCAGCACACTAATTCAATAAAAGAACAGAACTCTTAATTCAGAGCTCTTCTCTTTGCAACAATTAAACAGACATAGAAAATAACATCAGCATTACTGTTTTATATGTACATGGCTCTGGGGACTTTATGAAATCCATCATTTTTTTCATTTGCTCCTTGCAACAGAAGTCCATCATTTTTTTCATTTGCTCCTTGCAACAACCTGTGAGAAACCTGGGAAAGTTATCCCCATTTTGCAGAAGACACCACAGTAGATGTGAACTGACATATCTTGTGATGTACATTGACTAAGAGAGAAAACATAAATCCTACTGATTCCCAAACTTGTGTTCTGTCTCCCTGTTCTTGCCATGAGTTTCCACAGCTAAGCACCCTTATAGGGGAAAAAGAGACATTTTAGGAGAGTGTGGCTGTTTGGCAGTTTGATGTAATCATGAATTCCAAAAATATAATTGGATCATGCCTGTAAACTGATCTGTTAATCTGGGCATGATTGAGTTATGATTGGGGTGTTGACTGGGCCACATCAGTAAGGTGTTGAGCATCACCCCTTGGTGGGTGGGGAATCAAATATAAAAGGCATGGCAAGAACAGAGTTGAAGCAGTCTTTTGAGAAGCAGTTTTGATGTTGGAAAGAAGGCCCCAGGAGAAGAGAAGCAAGCCATTCGCCTGATCATCTACAGCTGACCTTGTGGAGGAAACAGGAGCTAAGCCCGGAGAGAAACACAGCCCCAGGAAGACAGGAACCCCAGAAGCATGAACCCTGGCAAATGCCGGCAGCTGTCTTGCTTGTGGCAACGGACTGGGGTGAGAGAAGAAACTTAATGCTTTATGGCCTGGGATCTGTGGACTTCTACACCAAATAAATACCCTTTATAAAGACCAACCCATTTTTGGTATTTCACATTAGCACCCCTTTGGCTGACTAATACAGAATTTGGTACTGAGGAGTGGGGAAGTGCTTTTGCATATACCAAAATGCGGGAACGGTTTTATAAATGGGTAAAGGATATTTTTTGGAGGAATTGTGAAATGCTTGATGGAAAAGGCCTAGATCGCTTTGAAGAAACTGTTGATAGTAATATGGACACTAAAGAAACTTTCTATGATGCCTTAGAAGTAAATGATGAAACTATTATTGGAAACTGGAGGAAAGGCCATCCATGTTTTAAAGTTGCAGAGAACTTAGCAAGATTAACTCCTGATGTTACACGGAAGACAGAATTTGAAAATGGCGAACCTGAGCATTTAGCTGAAGTACTTTCCAAAGTAAACCCGGAGAATGTGGCTTGGCTTCTCCTTGCAGCTATAGCAAAGTACTAGATGAGCGAAATACACTAAGGACTGAACTTTCGGGCACAAAGAAAACAGAAACTGATTCCAGAACTTCCAAGTTTGTGGAAATCAAATTCCCAGATGAAAGTGCCCCATTTGAAGACTTAGCTAAACCTGGAACTTGTAAATCAGAATTGAAGATGCAGTTATCTCGGAATGACTTGTGGAAAGTCTTACTGTCTGATGGCCTGGACCCCTGCTTCCTGCATGCTAAACCAACAAAGTTTTTGAGAGAGCTGTATGAACAAAACCACTGTCCACTTGGACAAAAGAGGACAAGGAAAGGAGAGATTGAAGGAGAACCAGCTTTAAGAAGAAAACCGTGGAAGCAGAGATCTGGACTTAACACATCTCCTTGGGCCAAGAAAGGAGCCCTACCCATGTGTACAGAGAGGGTGAGTTTGCCCCTGCAGTTGAAGAGGGTGGATGTTCCTACCCGATGTTCTGAGAAAGTTTTGATGCCCATGGTGCAGAGAGGGTGAGTTTTCCCCAGCAGTTGAAGAGGGTGGATGTCCCCACCCAATGTTCTGGGAGAGTTTTGCCATCCCAGGGTGCAGAAAGGGTGGAGCACATTCCTCAAAGATTAGAGCGGTTAAGGTCAACACCCCATAGGTCTGAGAAGGGTGTACCTGTCCCCCATGGATTAGAAAAGGCCAGGTGGTCAACCCATTGCTCTGAGAGGGTTGAACCTGTATGCCAAAGGTTAAGGAAGGCCAGGTGGTCAACTCGCTGCTCTGAGAGGGATGAGCCTGTATGCCAAACGTTACAGGGAATGTTATCTTCACCTCACTGTACTAGGGGGGGTAAGACTCTAACCCAAAGATTGGGTAAGGTGTGGCAATCACCCCAACACTCTTGGAGAGTGAGGTCTGAAGCTTGGTCGACACCCAGATGCTTGATGAGGGTGGAACCAAGAAAATGGCATTGGGCAAGCCTGTGGAAAGGATGGGTTCCCATGTAGCCCCAAGGAGAAGAAACCATCTACTTAAGAATGACTCTCAGACTTTGAAATTGAATGGAGGATGCCCTGCAAGTTTACTGAACGGTAGAGGATCCATGACTCGTGTTTAACATACCAATTTCTCCTTATGGTATTGAAAATGTTTATCCTTTGTCTTTCCATTGTGTATTAGAAGCAGTTAAATGGTTTTGTAAGTTTCAGAGGTCTATAGCAGACGGGATTTTGCCTGAAGACAAACTGTATTTCTTTAAATTGCCTATGATATGGTTTTGTACTTGAATTGTTACTGATTTAAAGTTTTTTGAATATTGTAATGTAGTTTTGGAATTCAGAGGGTGGAATGTGGCCATTTGGCAGTTTGATGTAATCATGAATTCCAAAAATATAATTGGATCATGCCTGTAAACTGATCTGTTAATCTGGGCATGATTGAGTTATGATTGGGGTATTGACTGGGCCACATCAGTAGGGTGTTGAGCCCCACCCCTTGGTGGGTGGGGAATCAAATATAAAAGGCATGGCAAGAACAGAGTTGAAGCAGTATTTTGAGAAGCAGTTTTGATGTTGGAAAGAAGGCCCCAGGAGAAGAGAAGCAAGCCATTTGCCTGATCATCTACAGCTGACCTTGTGGAGGAAACAGGAGCTAAGCCCGGAGAGAAACGCAGCTCCGGGAAGAGAGGAACCCCAGAAGCCTGAACCCTGGCAAATGCCGGCAGCTGTCTTGCTCTAACACGTGGCAATGGACTGTGGTGAGAAAAGAAACTTAACACTTTATGGCCTGGGATCTGTGGACTTCTACACCAAATAAATACCCTTTATAAAGACCAACCCATTTTTGGTATTTCACATTAGCACCCCTTTGGCTGACTAATACAGAGAGTATCTAGACCATTTCCTACCTCCCCATACAGTCTTAGTCAGTTAGCTCCCCAAAAACAGAGCAGCCAGCCTCTGTCTGGTTAATCCATACCAGAGTTTTAGCCAAACTGACTTGGAATCCTATTATCTCAGTGTTGAAAAGGCCCTTAAAGGTAATCTAATCCAACCTCCCTTCAGAACCCTGAAATCTTCTCATGTCCTTTTTGCCTTCACTTCACTAGAAACCAAAGTAATTACCATTGCTCACAATCTCTTTCAGGGTACCACTCCTGCCAGGGTAAGGAGAAGCTGGGAACAGGCCTGTACCCAGAGAGAGTGAAGCAGAAGTGAAACTTCCTCTGGGCTCATCTTATCATCTGGGTAAGGGTTATCATCAGGGCACAGGGGGTCCCTGACCTCATGAATGGCAGTGACCCTAAACTATGCCCCACTCACCACTTTCTGCACATGAGCTTCAAGACAGCAAGCAGAAATGAGCCAGGAACCTTACCTCTCTTCTCTTCTCTCAGCTGTTCCCTTGGAGATCATCAAACCCCCAAGCAGCACTCCATTTCCAAAGCTGAGACTCCCAAATCAGATCCACAAAACAAAGTGCAGTTTCTCTTTTCCTGGTCCAAAGTCCATAGTTGAGTGGACCTTGAAGAGGAGGAGTCTGGGGGGAAGGGGTGTGTCCAGCCCCCCCCCCCCCACTGCAGGCTTCAGTGCCCCTCCTAGGAGTCTGTTACATCTCTTCATTCAGCTGGCATATCACCCAGAGTCTGGTCATGGGCTGACAGATCCTAGGTACTATCCCATCTCTTGATCAGGGAGGGGAAGTCATCCACCGTGAAGACTGGCCCGTTTGTCTTCTGCCTGGGCTCATCAGAAGAAACATGCCTAAGAACTGGCATGGCCCAGGAGATTGGTTTCTGTGTTAACCTGTGGAATATTTAAACATTATAGTCCCTACTCTAGTATATACCCAAATGAATTCCTAAGACCTTCTACTTCTCCCTCCCTACCTAAATCAATTCCTTTACTATGATGTCATCAAAAACTCTTCATTAAACACTCCACAAAGCTATACAAGGTATATGCTGTTTCACATGCTGCTACCTTATCTCTCTCTTTCTTTCTCTCACTCTTATACATATATATGGCTCTTACCTATTCTAACTGCAAAATAGTAGTGAAAAGCACCGATGGAATGTGGAGACTCTCTTCTAAGATATATATAAAAGAAGGTCAACCTTTTGTTAAGAAATATGTAAAAGAACGTCCTGTCTAAAACGCCACACACTAATCACTGTGTCTCCCAAGCTGCTTAGGGTGTTCAGTGATTTAATCGTCCAGTTCTCTCCGACTGAACTAAATCCAATCCGGACCGAGATGTTAGCACCTTCCACATTCATTCCTCGCTCCCTCTTCTGCAACCCTTCCCCCGCCCCACTTCCAAAACCTTGTCAGGGATTTAATTCCCAACCTCTGTCAAACTTCTTCCCGGGGCCACTCCCGAGAGCACTCTCCTGGAATGTTTGAGGCCCGACTCCTGCTTGCAGTAGCCCCACAGTGTTCCAGTTTCTCAGTTCTGAAGCCCACCTGTGTCGACCCCTCCCCTCTAAGTTTATTCCTAAACACACACATACACACACACGCACTCTCACACTCTTCCTGTAGGGGCGTGGCGTCCACATGGCCCCTCTCCAGAAATTTAACTCCTCCCACCCTTCTCTTCAGAACCCTGTGCTCAGTGTTCACGGGAGAGGGGGTGAGAACGCGATCCTCTTAAGACTCCGACTCCCACTCCTGCAGCGCACGGACGACCCTCGCCCTATCCGCACTGGGTCGTTACCTGGACCCCGCCAGTCCCGTCTCGGTTGGGAGTCGCGGCCAGCTCCAGGCAGGAGTCCAGGCCCCAGGCCCGGCACCGCCAGCCCAGGCCCCACCCCCTCGACCCCCGGCGGCCTGGCCCTCCCCTCTCGCTCCCTTCCCCCTCCCACCATCCACCGCAGCCACTTCCGTCCGGCCTCCGGAAGTGGGGCCACGGCAACCGCCTCTTCCCGGTATATCTTATTCTCCACCCCACGCTCTCCTCCCATCGCTTCCGGCACCAGAGAGCACGGGCGGTGTGTCTGCAGGGCTTGAGGTTGTTCTACAGTCACTATGTACGGGACTGAAGATAAGATGTGGGCAGGACCAGGTCTGGTTGAAAACGGAGATGGGGGCGTAGGATAGCGGCCATGCACTTGGGGGGCGGGGCAGAGAGTATTGCCGAGAGTGGGAGCGCGCGTCACTCGGAGCCGCGCGGTTAGAAGAGCGCATGCGTTGCGGGTCTCAGACTGTCGCATTGGTACGCACTGACCGCCGAACCGAGCTGGACCTGGGCTGGAAGGTGGGGCGGGGCCGGGCAAACTGTACCGCTAGCCGGGTAGTGGGGGCGGAGCCTGCGCGGCGCAGTCTGGTCACATTCCCTCGTTCTAAGGTTTAGCGAAGTCCCGCTTGACGCGGGTTCTAGAAAAGGCGGGGGCCAATCTGATTCCGGATGTTGGTTTTCTGGGCGGGAAACGAACAGTTCAAAAAGGACCAAGGCCTGTGTTTACCTGTTCCCCGTGCTCAGAGTTCTGTGTCAATACCAGAGGAAAGTGGTTTTACTTTGTTGATCGTTTACTTTTTTTCGCTGCCTCTCTGGCTGAAGCACAATCTTCCTCAGGTCGAAAAAGAGAAAGAAAAAGGGAAGGAGCACTCTTATGGACAGCTCCTCGGTAGGTGTCACGCATTGTGCTAAGTACTTTGCAGGTTTCAATCCCTAGGATCCTGCGAGGTCGAGACCATGGTTACCGTCCCCAAGAACTAGGGAGAGGTTTGCTTGAGGTTACACTGAGAGAATGAATGCAAACCATCCAGCCGGTCCCAGCGTCCACGTGTTTATCACTTCGCAATATGACAGTTTTGCTTACCACCCGAGACCTACCTCCTCAAAAGAGACCTTTCCATTATTTCAATCATTGGACTTACAAGTTCCAAAAGTGCCTGAGTTGATTATTTCTCAGTAAATCCTATTGATCTTACTTGGTCTTGACTTCAAGCAGAATTCAGGAGGAGCCAGGACTAATTTTTGGCGTTCACATATGCCATGTCTTAAATGGCATGTTCTAGAGTCTTGCCAAGATTGTAGACAGATTTGCAGCTTCTTCCACGCACCCACCCATCTTTTTTTTGAAAGCTGGAATCCAGGCTTCAGTCTTGAAGTCACTAACTTGCAAATTTTCAAAACTCTGGAATAGTTGCTGAATCAGGAGTCTTGAAATGATTTTTTTTTTTTTAAGATTTATTTATTTCTCCCCCCTCCCCCCTGGCCCTTTTGTGCTCACTGTCTGCTCTTTGTTTGTTCCTTGCGTGCTGTGTCTGCTTGTCTTCTTTTTTTTAGGAGGCATTGGAACTGAGCCTGGGACCTCCCATGTGGAAGGGAGGTGCACAATCACTTGAGTCATCTCCGCTCCCTGCTTGATGTGTCTCTCGTATTTCCTCATTGTGTCTCCTCATGGCATCATCTTGTTGTGTCATGTTGTGTTATCTTGTTGTGTCAGCTCACCACGCCACCTCGCTGTCTTGCTCATCTTCTTTAGGAGGCACCAGGAACTGAACCAGGAACCTCCTATATGGTAGGCAGGCAATCAGCTGCTTGAGCCACATCCACTTCTGAAATGATGTTGGAAAGATATTACATATATATATTAAGAACATTCTTAAAAGAAAATAGATTTTATATTGCTACTACACTCAAATATAACAGATCCACAAACTCTTGTTCTTCCCCCATCCCCAAACCTGCTCCCTTCAGCTGTCTTCTCCGTCTGAATTGATGGCAACTTCACCTCATTTGCTCAGACCAAAAACCCAAGGGCCATCTTTAACTCATCTCTCCTCTCTCACATATCCTCTACCCAATCTATCTGGTAATCCTCTTGGCTGTACTTCAAACTGTATCTGGAATCCAACACCTCAGCATCTCTATAGTCACCTTTGTCCCTCACCTAGACAACCAAGCTTCTCTTCCCTTCCCACCTCTACCCAGAAGACTGGACTCCACACAGAAACCAGAGATCCTGGCATTTCTCTGCTCAAAAGCCCAAAGTAGCTCCACAGATCACTTGGAATGAAAACCAAAGTCCTTACAATGGCCTTCAGAGCCCAATAGCAACTGGCCTCCTTCCTTCCTGACTTGTTCTCCCCTTCCCTTTGCTTACTTTGTCCCAGCTACCCTGATCTCATTGTCATTCCTTGAACACACCTCAGAGACTTTGCACTGGCTGTTCCCTCTGCTTGGAAAGCTCCTCATTATTTGCATGACTTATTCTCTCCCCTCCTTCAGATCTGTTCTCAAATGTCACCATCTTAGTGAGGTCTTCCTTGACCAACCTCTTTAAACCTGCTCCTCACCACGGCACTGCTCCATTTTGCCCATAGCAGTCACTTATCACTTCCTAACATATTTATGTTTACTATTTATTGTCTGTCTGTCTTGTTTGCCAAAGGGCTATCAATGCAAAGTACCGTAAATGGGTTGACTTATAATGGGACTTGTATTTGGGGTAAAAGCTTACAGTTCTAAGGCCGTGAAATGTCCAAATCAAGGTACATCAGAGATGCTTTTTAACCAAAGCCAGCTACTGTTGATTCTGGGGGTCTTGTCTCCTGGCGAAGATGGCATCTGATCTCTGCTGAGATCTCTGCCTTCTCCTCCAGAATCAACTGTCTTCCAGAGCTCAGCTGTGGGCAACCAGGCATAGGGCTTTTGTCTTAGTTGGCCTTCTCTCTCAGACTGGGCCCAGCCTCTCAGGGGCCTCCTTCCATGCCTCTGTGCTCTGCTGGTTCCAGACTTGGAAATCTCTCTTACCTCTCGGGGCTTCTCTGTTTTCCTGCAGTCCTCTCTTTTACATGACAGGTGGCTTCCTTTTTTGTCTGTGTCTCTCTGTGTCTCTTTTTATATCAGCTCCAGTAGGAGGGTGGAAACTCAACCTGAGTCATGCCTCACTTGACATAGGCCAATCAAAAAGGGTCTCACACCTGCAAGAATGGATTAGTTCAAAAACAATCTTGGGAAGCGGCTGTGGCTCAATCAGTAGGGCTCCCGTTTACCATATGGGAGGCCCCGGGTTCAGTTCCCGGGGCCTCCTGGTGAAGGCAAGCCCGCCCGCACGGCGTGGTTAGCTGACACAGTGAGCACAAGCAGCAAGGGGGGGATAAATTAATAAATAAATAAAATCTTTAAAAAACAAACAAACAAAAAAAAAACCAATCTTTTTTTTGGTTTTTTCTTTTCATAAAGAACTTAAAAACATCACACTGTCTTCCCCTCTTAACTTCCAAGAGGGGATGCATATTTGGCTGTTTGATTCCCTGCTGTATCCCAAGTGCCTAGAACAGTTGCCTGGCCCATAGTAGGTGCTCAACAAACATTTTTTGAAATAAGTGAATGAATGAGCCTAAACAAATATTTTCATTACAGAATATTCCAATCCAGGTCTCTTTCATGTGCAAATATGTGAACATAATTGTGAGCATAGTGTACATATTTTGCATTCTGATTTTTATATCATCAAACCATAGATACTCTCCATGTTTCTAAGTATTTTCATATTTATAACCATCGCGTTTACTTTTTAAATGTACTTAGATTTTTGTATGCATATTATAATAAGTCAAACAAACCAGAATTTTATGAAGAAAAAGTCAGTTTTCTTCCCCTTCCCCTCCAATCCCACCCTGCTAAACAGAACTACTGTTGTAAATTTAGTGGATGTTCTTCCAAATAGTTTCTATCCACACACACACATATACATATGTAACAGATGTAAATTTCATAGTTCAAAGACAGATATGCTTGATTTGTAACTTTATAACTCAAGTCCATTTTTGTTTTAGGCCTCATTTCCTCTAGTAGCAGAAAAACTAAATCTAGTTATTTCAAGGTAAATACTAGTACTTCATGATTTGTGTATTTATTCATGATCAGCTACAATTTGATTTCAGTCCAGAGTTTACTAATATTCTTTCTTCCCTTTTCACCTTCACATAATTATCAGTTTTAAAAATTATTATAAAGGAAATATACATTCATTATAGAAAAATAGTAAACCATAAGTAAACGGAATGAAAAAATAAAAACCATCAGTAAAACCCACAAGCAAAATAATCAAGCCTTCCAGATTTGTTCCATACATATATGCATATTTAGAATCATATTCTTTCCGGCTTTTACTGCTTCATATAGTGTGAACATTTTCACACGTCAGACAATATACTTCTACAGCATTTTTAATGACTGTGTTATATCCCATTATACAAATAGACCTTCATTATCATCCCTGTCTTTGTACATTTGGGTTGTTTCCAATTTATCCCTTTTGTAAAAACACTTGTAGCTAAATCTCTGGGTATATCCTTAGGATAAAATCCTGGAACTGGTGTCAAAAGATGCACTCATTGTTGAAGCCTTTTGATGCCTGTTGCCAAAAGATCTACAGAGAGGTCTCATTGCTTTGACTATGATTGGCCAGAGAGTCCTTTGCTCTACTTCCTGCCAGTGCTGTTTGATTCTTTGTCATCTTTGCTAATCTGATAGAACAATGGTTTTGCATTGTTATTTTAAATTGTCTTTCATTGACTAAAGGTAAAGTCAAACCTTTTTTTATGAATCACTTTTGTTTTTTTTTTTCAGTTGTTAAATCTCTTTTTATTTATATTATTTATTCATGTACTTTTTAATTTTAGGGGGTACTGGGTATTGAACTGAGGACCTTTTCATGGGAAGCAATCACTCAACCACTGAGCCACACTTGCTCCCATAGCCTTTTATTTTATTTTATTTTTTATTTATTTTTTTAATTAATTTATTTTTTTATTGGGGGTAAAAATCAAAATTTTCACAATACATACCAATATTTGTAAAATGATATATAAATATATATGCATATATGTGCATTTGCTTACAAAAATGTTACTTATATATATATTTTTTTTTAAGAGGTGCTTAGATTACCTAAAATATTACACAGAACCTACCGGGATTCCCATGTTCTCCACCTCCCACACCTCCCACCACATCCCACACAAACATCTCCCACAAGTGTGGCCCACCACCCTCGATGGACTTACACATCCTGGGGCCTTGCCATCAACCATAGACCACAGTTCACATCGTAGACCACACTCCCTCCCACACAGTTCTGAATGGTGTGTGCTGATTTAAAATGGCCTACATCCGTTACCACAACGGCACTCAGGACAAGCTCCAAATCCCAAAAAAGTCCCTGTATTTCAACTGCACATCCCCTCCCTGCCCCGAAAGTGTCCAGCGGCCACTGGCTCCACCTCACTGTTATAATTTCCTCTATTGCTAGAATCACCATATGTGTACAACAGAATACCATCAAGGCCACTCTAGTCCATAGTTCTTCCCCCAGTCCTGAGGGGACTGGGATGGTGATGTCCACTCCACCTCCAAGTGAGAGAGGGCTTATATCCAATGGATATGGTGGGTGGGATGATCCTGCCTGCAGATGCAGGCCCTCTCCATTCCCTGGGATGGCCATTGCCCATCATTGTCTCCTCACCAGGTGACTTGGATGAGTCCATTGAGCTGTAGGGTAGGAGTTGCAGCTCCACCAAGATCCCACGCACACCTGACACATAGGTAGGCCAGAGGCTCCAGTCTCTGGAAATATACCTCAAAACTCCAGCATCACATATAGGTTTGAATAGAAGGGACTGATGAGCCATGTGCAGGGAGGACTTATTTGAGTCCAATTCTGTCACAGGAGCACAGATTCCAAAATAGAGCCCGCTGATAAGGTGTCAGTCTTCGGGGCTACCCCCCCTTATATAGGACCTGGGTGTCTCCAGAGCTCTCAGGAGCTCCTCTGGGTGGGGTGATATGCACTTTGATGTTCTATGAGCTCCTACTGAGGTGTGCGTAAGCGTTACCTCTGGGATGAACTCCAGACTCTCTTTGAAGTCTCTTAGCCACTTGAACTCATTTGTCTTTACCTTTTCCCCCTTTTATTCAAGGTCTTTTTCCAGTTGTGTTGCCAGTTGGCACTTGGTATTAATCCCTCATTGCCAGGGAGGCTCATCCCCGGGAGTCATGTCCCACGTTCAGGGGAATGAATCACTTTTGTGAGTTGGCTACATATCTTTTGCCCATTGAACTCATCTTTGTCTCATTCACTTGCAAGAACTCTATTAAAAATACCAGCCCTTTGTTAACTGTGTTGCAGATATTTTCCCAGTTTGTTTATGTGCTCTTTTGACATTTGCAGAAATCAAAGTCAGTTGGATCAATCCCGTCTTGCTGTGCATGCTCTGCACAGCAAGCAATAATAATTATTATTATTACAAAATCATTATATAGACACCTTTATATTATAAAATAGTAAAAGGTTACTATCTGAAAATACTGAATCTAGCTAGAGTGGCCTCACCCCCTGCTTATGGTTACTTAGAGTTAACCTCACCCTGTGTATGCTTACTATTGTGATGGTAATTCTAGATTGATCTTACCCTTGTTTATGGATTAGGCTCACCCTTGTGTATGCTTACTATTAGGATGGTAACCACTCCACCCATCTCCATTTAATATCTACATGAAAAACCTTTTAACAGACCTTTGTTCTGTATACCCCTATCCCAGATCCTTCTGACTGACCCTGGTTTGCTACCATACTCACCCCATCCTGTTTAGCCCCTTAATATTTATTAGTGAAGGAACTTGTTCCAGCTCCACCCCAATTATTCATTAGCACCCCATGTTATAAAATTTCAGAATTTCTGTACTCCTTTGCCTGCGCAACCAAATAAACTCTTTCTTTGAAACAACGGTGTCTCATGTCTCAAGAATTGGCTTTAAAGATGCATCGGGAGAAAAGAACCACTTTTACTCAGTATCAATATCAATTACCCTACCTAGAAGACCAGCAGGTACATAGGCAGAATCTTTTAGGCCATCATTCAGTTGAGGGTGGCCAAAAGAGGGACTGTACACCTGGAGTGTATGGACAAGGGGCTGTTTATACCAAATGACACTCCCCCCGCCACCCCCCAATAGAAGCCTTACATTTCCATCAGAACTTAAGGGAAATGGCCTCCTCCTTCCCAGGATTTGCTTAACTGGGGGAAATTTTCTCACTTTGAGGTGGCAAACCTCGAGTGCCAAAGACAGTAGTTTCAACCTTTCTACTTCAAGGGCAAATTAGCCAATCATAAAATTCTTGGGTCACACTATCAGCAGGATTTGTTGGCCTTGTTCCACTACCTTCTGACCCTAGTTAATGTCAAGAAGTTCTGAAGCCAAGTTGATTATTTTCCTTTGGGAGGAACCTTTCCAGTCTGGATGCCCATATGTGTTTTCCTTTATCTGTGAAGTTCACTAACTCTACCACCACATCTTAGTTGTCATATTAGTTTTTCCAAGAAATATTATACACTTAAAATCTGTAGATTCAAGTTAAATTTTTTTATTCTAGTTCTGTCATTTACTGCAGTATTGCCTTTGGCAAGTTACTAAACTTCACTTCTCGTGGTAGTGCTTAAAACTATAAATGTCAGTTACTATTATTATTAATTCAGAAAAGTTTTGTCTAGTACTTCTTTGACTTTTTTGCCATTTCATTTGTTCTATTCTTTTCTCTAGGAATTACGCACATGTTGGATCTCCTTTGACTGACTTTGTTAGAGAAAAGTGGTGCTCACTGGGACACAGAGACTGATGGTTGCAGGCAGGAAGTTTATTGGGAAGCTCTTCCAATGGAGGGGGTCTGAAGAATAGACTTCAGCTCCCCCGCAAGCATGGCAGGGGTCTGAAGAGAGACTTCAGCCCACCCGTGGAAAGTGGTGGATATGAATTTATACAGTACATCAATAGGTGGGGAAACCGATTACAGCCTGGGGCCAAATGGCCATGGGGGAGTGTGTTAGTAGGTCTTGGAATGTGGGAGGGGTTGGGGAGGGAGTGATGGCCCTTATCTGCTCCATTTTGTTTATTCTTGGGAGGGGATGAATTGGGTGGGTTATGGCTGGAGGCTGCCTTTCCTCAATCTATGCCACAGGAGCATTGATTCACAGTCTTAATGAACTCTAACATTCCTAACTCTTTGATTATATATATAAGATGAAGGAATAATGGACAGAACGGAAGGGTGAGGGGATTCAGGACATTGACTCAGTCTGGCTACTTCCTGCTGTTATGGGGCAGCGAAGGGTTCCATTCTGTTCTGTCTAGTGGGTTCTGATTTCTGGTCCTGAAGAGGTTGGTATTGGCATTCATGTAGCAAGAAGATGCCGTTCACATATTCCTGAGTTGTTGACTGCACGATTTAGCATGTAAATTGGACGAGAAGCTGTAATAGACAAGGACCAACAAGCAGCAGCAGCAATAATAACAGTAGTGGTGTTATAATGGGTAAAAGGATTGATTTTAGGGGTGAGAAAAAGTAAGAGAGAAATGAGGATAAACAGGATTGATTTCCATAGCTGTTGTGTCGGGCCCTCTGAATGATTTGTTTTCTTTTGAAATTTTAAGATTTTCTTTTACCTGCCTGGTTTTATTAATATTAAAAACAACAAGTTTCCTGTTGGATTAGGAACAGGGATGGGGGTTTGGGGTCATCTGCTATGGGGCAGGGGAGACCTGCTGGCACTGGCTGGGGTCGCAGGGGATTATTTTGCTAAATGGGGCTAACATTCCCAACTCTTTGATATGATTGGGTGGAGAGGGAGAGCGGGAAGGTGGACATGGGTCATCAGGCTGCTTTCTGCTGTTATTGGGCATTGTGGGATTCAGTTACTGTTCTTTTGGCGTTGAGATATTGTGGCTTCTGGCTCGGCAGCTGGCACTGTATTTTTGCAGCAGGAGATCATGTACATGATCATGGGTGGCATCTTGGACAACTGTTTGGATAAACTGAGTTATTGCACGCAAGATGTATGGACCTGCTGATATGAGGAGAATGAAAGTTATAATTGTGGCAAAGATAGGAATCAACCATGAAATTTAGGGTGGACTGTGAGGTTATTGCCTCCAGGAGTCTGAGGAGAAGAAATAATAAGATTATATATTCAACACTGAACATTAATGGTTGACAGTGAAATTACATAATTTGGTGGGCTTACACACATAGAGTTTTAGTGGGAATAGCAGACTTTATATTATTAACTGTGGTTTCATAACAGTGTTTTTGAGTGATTTTTTAATTTTTCATGGATTTAAGATTCCCAACCAGAGGGCTGCATGGACCTATGGTTAAAATGAGTCTATTTTCTCCCATTTTGTATAGTTTGAGGCATAGGCAACAACAAATTATTATTACTTCCCCTTTTTGCGCTGTGTGGCAGCTGGCACTTTAACTTGTAACTTTAGTGCTTTCTTGGTCTTGCTGTTAGCATCTTAACTGGAGCTATGGCTGCAGCCCACAGCGCCGAATTACAAGAGTCCCGTTGCGATGTCTACAGCACTGAAAGCATACCTTGCCCCAGGAGGGGACCGATGTCGCAGTTGTTGGAGTGAGCACGAAGGACACTCGTGGGTGATGTTCCTGAGCTGCTGACGAGTGACAGGCAGTTGGAACTGCTGGGGTAGGCACCACAAGGTGTGGTATCTACAATGTTTGCCTTTTCAGTGGAGCTGCTCTGCTGCTTTTTGGATTTCACTGGTATGGCTCTGGATCTTTGCAAGGACATCTGCCTCAACAGTCCCAAGACAGATGTTAGAGGATGGGGCAGGGACAAGATAGACAGTTACCTGTCACTGCTGGCAGGTGTCCCAGATGTTCTTCCACAGATCTCTCTTCCCCACAGAGGGCAGCCCACAACAGTTTGTTGTTCCTGTCGTGTGCTTTAGCTTCTTCTCACAATTGTGACTAAAGCCCAAGGAGTATTTGTTTAAAATGTTGCCTGTGCCACAAACCCCACCCAAAGCCAATATTGGTACTGGCTACATCCAATTTACAGGGTAAGTTAAGGTTCACCACCCCCCTTACTGCTTAAGCCTGTGTTATTGCCTTCTAAAAAGCAGCCTGCTGCGGGGTTTTTCTCATTTCCATGCACAACCTTTTCTGATTAACACATATAATGGTTTTAGTATCTGAGCTAAATGAGGGATGAAGGGTTTTCAGTACCCCAATCAATTACAGCAAAGAATACAGTTTTTGTTTTACTTAACTGAACAATACTAAGAATTTGGTAGAAGCCAGGACTTTGTATCTTGTACCAATTGTTTGCCCATTTTAGGCTCTTCAGATAAGATACCATTGTCTCTGATGCTTCTTTTAATTCTGAAAAAAGGATTCATGGTTAACATAATATCATCAATAGGGTTACAGCCACAGGTTTTTCCATACAGCCAGACTCCTTTCCACCAGGCCAGGACAGATGGCTGGGCTATGCACACAGCCTTGGAGAAGCACTGCAAAATCCACCGTTGGCCTTCTCACATGACGGTGAATGGAGGCTGGACTGATTTGCCTAAAGAGATACTAAAGAAAGCCTTAGCAGGGTTTAAAACAAAGTGATAATGACATAACTGGATATTAATTTCTTGCAACAAACTAGCAATATTTGGGACTGCTGCAGACAACAGTGGTTTTACTTTAATTCATGATAATTTATTGTTATTCACCACCTCTGGCTGCCCTCAACGGCCACTCTTTCTGCAGCCATAAAACTGCTTTTTTTTAGCAGAGCTGGGGCAAATCAGATGAACACAAGCTAAAGCATCTGCCTCTTGATTTCTAGGCGGAGAGATTGTTTAAAACCATGATTCACAACACTATAAACATTTTTAGATTTTCCGGAATTTTATGCATGAATATTTTACTGTTACACTTTGATTAACAGAGGGTTAAAGAATTTCTTTTAATTTTATAACACTTTTAAACACTTTCTGTTCAACCTATACGAGTTTTGCAGTAATTTCATTAGTCAAAAGGTATTATTTTCATCCCTTTAAAGATTTAATATACACAATGCAAATTTACATTATTAGCATTCATACTTATTAATATAAGCGCTTATTTGATTTTTGGCCATTTGAATAGAGCTCTTTTAAGAATATTATTTAATATTACCATCTGGAGGTTTTAAGATATACACTGAACAAACAGACAAATGCAAAAAGAGTTAAGACACACCAACAGAAACATAAAGTTCATTAACTTCATTCATAATTCTTACTGCTTTGGTAGGGCTATTTTTAGGCTTTTCATTATATCTTTGATTTTACTGCTTTTAAGATTTAAACCATTTTACTAGCACTCAGCAACAGTTAGAATTATTTGAGCATTATAAATGCAGTTAAGCTTTAATTCAGCAGTTTAGATAGGTATTTAACGCATATATTTTGGATCATTGCTTTTTAGGAGTACACTTAGGAGTTAACTAAAAGCTTATTTGTAAGAGGTAAGCAATTGTAGGTTTGTTAAGTAAGATTATTAGGGACAGCTGGGTATTGAAATTTTTGATAAGATGAGAAGGATTAGAGGAAGAGGATCTGAGACGATGTTTAATTTGAGAGAGATCAGAGAGGGAGAAGGGGACGTGAACATGCATAATGCTTTCTGCTTGTGCCACTTTCTGGAGAAAGAGGACAGGAACTGGAGAAGGAGTCTGGAGAGCAGGGATTTGGGCTGAGAGCTGGTGATGGGTGGGGCAAAGGGAGCAGGCCCAGGGAGAGGTATGGGGGAAGGGAAGGAGGATGGCGCAAGTTCAGGGGGCACTGATGAGGCATACAGCAGTGGAGGAGTGGTGTGATCAGAGGGATCAGAGTTGGAAGAGGGGTTTTCTGTGTGCAGAAGGCAGGGAGGGGCAGGGAGGGGAGGCAAGTGCTTAGGCCCGGGCACCTGTATGATGAGGGGTGAAAGTTGGGGGGAGCATGGTCTGTCAGATCGAAGTGGAGATTTTCTGAGGTTGTAGGGAGTGAGGAGGAGAAGGAAAGTTTCTGAGAGGGTTTTTGGTATAAAAGAAGGATCTGATAAGAGGAACAGGATTGACAAAGGGAAAGACAATTACGAAGGAAAAGAAATGCCTGAACGTAAGGAATTTCTGACCACTTGTCAGTGCGCTGGATGAAATTCTCTAAGTTTCAGAGAATTTGGAAATTGAAAGTTCCGTTCTCCGGCCATTGACTTTCATTGTCCAGTTTGTATTGCGGCCACACAGGGGTCGAATAGAAAATGAGCTTTTTAGGTTTGATGTCTCCTTCCAGGTTCAGAGTTTTAAGGTTATGAAGGAGACAACCCAGAGGCATGTTGTTTTTTGTTTTGTTTTGTTTTGTTTTGGGGGTGGGGGGGTCTGAAATTAAATTCCCCATTTTAGGTGGTGTGGGTGAGGCTAAGGATCTCTAAAAAGGAAAGAACAGGAGAGATTCCAGGTGAGACAGGTGTCCCTGAATCGGTCAGAAATCACCCAAGGAAATGGGAGACTGCACTTGGAGCCGGACATCTCCGGAGCCAAGGGGTCTTTTCCCACGAGGATGCAGGCATACTGCCCGCAGTGGCCCTTGGGGATGGTGGGGATCACTGACCTAGCGCTGGGGGTTTTTCGGTGGGTTGTCCTGGACAACAGGAAAGGAGAGAGAGAGAGCAGGATCCTCCAGCAGAGAAATCCTTGACTCACCCAGCTATGATTCTGTGTCCGGTGTTGGATGGTTCTCTCAGCAGCGGCAGGGTGGAGGTTCCTCACCAGCCAGTCAGTCTCAGCAATCCCAGACCCGGGTGTTAAGGCACCAAATGTTAGAGAAAAACGGTGCTCACTGGGACACAGAGACTGACGGTTGCAGGCAGGAAGTTTATTGGGAAGCTTTCCCAATGGAGGGGGTCTGAAGAATAGACTTCAGCTCCCCGGCCAGCATGGCAGGGGTAGCATGGCAGGGGTCTGAAGAGAGACTTCAGCCCACCTGTGGAAGGTGGTGGATTTGAATTTATACAGTACCTTTATAGGTGGGGAAATAGAGTACAGCCTGGGGCCAAATGGCCAGGGGGGAGTGGGATAGTAGGTCTTGGAATGTGGGAGGGGTTGGGGAGGGAGTGAGGGCCCTTATCTGCTCCATTTTGTTTATTCTTGGGAGGGGATGAGTTAGGTGGGTTATGGCTGGAGCCTGCCTTTCCTCAACCAATGCCACAGGGGCATTGTTTCATGGTCTTATGAACTCTTAACAGTCTTCCATGTCCCTTATTTTTATATGTGTTCTTTTCCATTTGTTTCGTTTTTTGTGACTAGGGTTTCAGTTATGCTTATTCTATTTTTGTTATTTTGAATGTTTCAGAGAAATATCAGGCTAATGCAATTCAGTTCCCTTATGTTTTCCTGAAGTTCAAACTAAAAATCTAACACTGGCGTCTATTTTTTATTGAGATATAATATATACACCATAAAATTCACCCTTTTAAAATTGTACAACTCAGTGGTTTTTAGTATATTCACAGAGTTGTGCAGCCTTCACCACTAATTCCAGAACATTTTTATTACCCCAAAAAGAAACCCCATACCCATTAGCTATAAATCCCTATTCCTCTCACCTCCTGGCAACCATTGATTCTCTATCTATTGGCCTATTCTGGACAGTTCATATGAATAGAATCTGTGACCTTTGTTTGTTTGGGACTTCATTCACTTAGCATGAGGTTTTCATGGTTCATCCATGTCCTATGTAGCATGTATCAATATTTTATTCCCTTTTTATGGCTGAATAATATTCCATTGTATATTTATTCATTCATCAGTTGATTTGAGTTATTTCCACTGTACATCTGTTTTTACTGCTGTGATACCCCAGATTGGAGTTAATAAGGAAAAAGGACCAGTCCCCACATGAGAGGCTACAGAATCCCCCAGATGAAAGGGATGGTATTTGGAGGGAATTTATATTTTCTGGAGGGTAGTCGGTATGGGTCAGTGCCATCCTGTATTTTGGGAAATCCAAACTTTAAATGATCAGTCTGTTATCCTATACATCTGCATATAATTATCAGACCAGGTTTCTTCTGCATGTCAGGTGGAGACAGTCCTGACCCATGGGTGTGTTCTGACTTCCTCCTTATCTTCTTACTCACTTTCTCCTCTGGCCTGGTCTGTATTCTGTCCTGAAACTCCTTCCTCCTTTAAGTTTCTTTTCATGTGTGGTTCATTAGTCATCACACCGTTTTCTAAAGTCCACTCCATGCTGCAGTTCCAGGAGGTGAGGATGGACTTTTCTGGAACATCAAAGACAATCATGTTCTCCCCTCCGCCTTTTCATATTCCTGTGAGTTTTTTGTTTTTGTTAGTTTGTTTCCCAGGATTGCACTGTAAATACAAGACTGAAGAGAGTGTGAGGAGCTGGGACAACAGCATAGCTAAGCTGTGAAGCTGGTGCCTTTTATTTTTTTGAGGTACCAGGAGCTGGGGATTAAACCCAGAACTCATATGTGGGAAGCCAGCGCTCAACCACTGAGCCAGATCTGCTTCCCTGAGTTGTTTTTTTCATTTGTTTTGCTTGTTTGTTTTTGTTTTTTCAGGAGGCACTGGGAACTAAACCTGAGAGCTCCCATGTGGGAGGCAGGAGCGCAATCCCTTGAGCCACATCCACTCCCACGCTGATGGCTTTTTATAGATGCCTTAAGGAATCTGAGTAAAACCCTGAATATCAAGCAGGGACTTGGGATAAAGGAGAGAGTGGGTGGAGGACACTTGGGAATTTCACTGCAATCATGGAATGAAAGTTATTTAAGTCCATTTAAAAATCGCTGCAAATTCCTGCTTCATTTCCTAATGGCAGAAGCACTTACTGCCTTGTATCTGGTCTTGCCTTATTTAACCCTGTATTGTTATTTAAATTATTTTTATTTTGGGTATTTTCTCCCCAACTATATTACGAGTTTTTTAATAGACAGACCCTATTTATCTTAAAACATTCGTATATGACTATAATCAGTTTGGTGAATTGAATTGAACGTGCAAGCTCAGATTCTGGCTTCTTTGATATCTGTGGATACAGGTGATTCAGTTTCCTCTTCATAAAGCCAGGATAATGAAACCTGTTCTTCGCCCATGGGAAGGTATTCATAAGGATCAAATGAAACCATGAGTGTGGGAACCCTTTTAAAACTGGAAATATCCATGTAAATATCTGTGGCATTTAGAAATTCACAGATGTCAATCGGAAAACAGTCAGGGTGCTTGTATGTATTGAGGTTCCAGGAGAGGAACACTTTAAATGCGCTCTCCATTTGAGAGGAGAGAAAGCCCTGAAAATCCCCTCCCTAAGGAAGCTGCTCCCGTTTCTCACCTGGCCTCTCCCCTTTTCAGGGGTCTTAGAGTGTGATTATATCATGAAGAAAGCCAGTCTGTTTTTAAACACCTTTGTTTAACAATATTATAAATTCTATCACCAGTTTTGTTGGTTTCTGTTAAAGGCTGAGTTTGCATTTAAACCAGGGGATCAGCATTTACTTAAACCAGGTTTATCAGGGAGGTTGTCCATTTACACTGTGAATATTTGAAACCTTAAATCCTGATGCCAGGAGGCTGAGGTTTTCCTATACTGAGCCTCCATTTGTGGGGAGTGGAGTGAGGGGAGGAGAGGAGGAAGAATCAGAGTGGCAGAGGGCAGGGGTTGTTTTAGTTTCCTAGCTGCTAAAACAAATACCATACAATAGGTTGGCTTACACAACAGGAATTTATTGATTCACAGTTTTGAAGCTAGGAAAAGTCCAAATTCCAACCATCTGCAAAGTGATACTTTCTCCCTAAAGACAGTAGCATTCCGGGGCTGCCTGCCAGTGATCTTTGGGTCCTTGACTTTTCTGTCACATGGCAATGCACATGCGGTGTCTTCTTTTTCTTTCAGGTTCTATTTACTTCCAGCTTCTTTCCCTGCTCCCAAGTGGCTTCCCCCTTCCACATCAATTTCCTTTGCTTATAAGGACTTTAGCCATATTGCATTAAGGCCCACCCTCATTCAGTTTGGGCACACTTTAATAATATCTTAAAAGGTCCTATTTACATGGATTCACACCTACTGGACCAAGGGTTGAGACTTGAACATGCTTTGGGGAACATGATTCAATTCCAAAAGTCCAGCCTCTGTACTCCACAAAAGACATGTTCTTCCCATATTCCAAATGCATTGTCCATCACAAAATCCCAAAAGTCTTAAGCCACTTTAGAATAATGCTAAGTCCAAAGTCTCATCAAAATCAGTAATGGCTGTGGTGCCCCTCCGGTGCAAAATTCTTCTGATGGACCTGTGAAACTTAGAAAACAAGTTATCTGCTTCCAATATACAATAGAGGGGCAGGCATAGAATAAACATTTCTACTCCAGAAGGGAAAAATTGGGAGGAACATGGGTCATGGGTCCCAAATAAGTCTGAAACCCAGCAGCTGAAACCCAGGAGGACCAACTTCATCAAATCTCAAGGTCTGACTGCCATCTGTGGCTTGATTCTTTGTCCTGTGGGCTTGATGGAGTGGGACCCCCTCCCCTTCCAAGTGCTTGCACAGCAGCCATGCCCTCCTCAAACACTGGGACACAGATCCCACCCACTCCGAGCATTGAGATGGTGACCAGGCAAAAGACATTCTTCTATTTCTGACTGGGATCCCTCGACCCCTGTTGGGGCTTGAATCACATCTCCCACAAATGGTATGTTCAGATCCCAACCCCTGGTCTGTGGGTGTAAGCCCATTTGTAAATAGGACCTTTAAAGATGTTTTGGGTCAGATGGAAAGAAGAGACTCGTTTTCAAGAAATAACAAAAAAACCTACAAATAAAAAACTGGAGACAATTCAGATGTTTTGTAAAGTGTTTGTCAGAGATGTAAAATTAACCAGGAACACCTTTTGGGGGGTGGGTCACCAGCAAAGTCTTGACAAAAAGAAGAGAGGAACTCCTTTTTTGGGAGACATAAATCCTTCTTTACTTCAAGTAGAACTAAACTCAAATAAGAATATTTTTGTTCCTTTTAATCTAAGGTGTGTCTAGTTGGGATGCTTGGATTCTAGTCCTGATTCCAGTCACTACTTCATCACATATCCCTGACAGTTTAGAGCTGCGTGTACCCCAGAAAAATATGATCTTAAACTTAATCCATTCTTGTGGGTGTGCACCCATTGTAAGTAGAACCTTTTGATGAGATTACTTCAGTTAAGGTGTGGCCAACTAAATCAAGATGGGTCCTAATCCTATTACTGGAGATATTTAAAAGCAGAATGAAATTCAGACATATAGAGCAAAAGCCACAGAGCGAGTAGCCAGAAGCTGAATGTCAACAGAAACAGAAAGAGAAGGGAGAGGCCAGGAGAGGTGCCATGTGCTTTGCTATGTGTGACGGTTTGAAGCTGGGTGGGCTGCAGAAGATCATGTCCTTAGAGCTAATCAATTTGTGTGTGTGTAAACCTACTGTAGGTGGGACATTTTGATTAAATTACTTCAGTTGGGGGCCTTCGATTAGATTTTGTGACCCAGGTTGAGTCTTAATCCCCTTACTGAAATCCTTTATAAATGGAGGAATAAAAAGCAGCAGACACAGAAGAAAGAGACAGAGACGAACTTAGAGGCTGAGGGAGAAGGCCCTGGGAGCCGAGGAAGCCACTTCAGCCAGAAGCTGAAAACAACAAAAAGGAGGCCTGGAGGAAAGGGCAGAGACGAGCGGACACCACCATGTGCCTGATCGCCCACAGCTCCAGCTCAGAGAAAATAATATCATTAGATGATGCTACCATATGCCTGATCACCCACAGCTACAGCTTGGTGAGAAAGCATCTCTGATGATGCCGTGATGTGGACACTTTCAGGCCTCAGAACGGTAAGCCTTAAACTTAATAAATCCCATTGTAAAAGCCAACTCATTTCTGGTATATTGCTCCCAGCAGCTTTTAGCAAACTAAAACACCATGTGACAGAGGAGCCAGGACCAAGGATCACCTCCAGCCAGCCCCAGAAAGCAAGTCTTCGGGAAGAAAGCATTGCCTTGATGATACCTTGATTTGGACTTTCTCTTAGCCTTGAAACTCTGAGCCAGTACATTTCCATTGTTTAAGCCAACTTATTGCATAGTGTTTGCTTTAGCAACAAGGAAACTGAAACACTAAATCCTTTAATTTCTCTCTGCCTCTCTAAAGCATCTCCTCATGTGGAAACAGTTGAAAAGTACTTTAGGGAAAACAGTTATGGCTATTTTTCCCAAATCATAATTATAACCTTATCACAGTTCCTTTGTCTTTATTGAAATGAGCTTTAAACTAGCACAACCATTTCTAATTGTTAGAAGTATTTTAAATAATTATCATAAGTTAGGGTCAGTTCAACACCCCATGCATACATTCATTAGGTATCTGGAAACTGATGAAAGCAAATTTTTTAAAAAAGGAAAGTCCATAGTCTTTGGAAGTTAATAATCCACTGCTGTGATTGCCATGTCCCAGTTGCCAACTGCTGGGTTACAGTCACATCTGCATTGTGTCACACCACTGGTGCACTCCTAGAAACTGTTAAAGGACTGAACTTTTCAGATATGATTCACCCCTCTAAATAAATCAGACTCATTTGAGATCATGTCTATGGTAATATCAAGCTTACTTGCTTGCATTCTGGCAAAGCTTCTTAAGTGGGTGAAAAACAAGTGGAATATCAGCAGAGAGTTGGGTCTAACATATGAAATGGGTCAGATCTGCTCAGCTGCAAGCCAGTGAGAAGAATATTCCAAGGAAAATCTGAAGCAATGCTTAATTTACTGCTCCCAAGCATTTTTCTGGGCTGCATTAATATCTGAAACACCACAGGAAGTTCATTCCAAGGAAGAAGTCATTGGTCTGAAGGAGAGGGAGACTCCAGACTCATTTCCTATCAGAGGGGAACCACCTCTACCTTCACATTAAAGTCACAGTCTTTTACTTCTTACCAGCTCAAATGCCACTCCCTCCTTCAAACCTCAGTCCATTGTTAGCACTGATTTTTCTATGCCTTGTATTGGAATTCATTGTGGTACAGTTGACCCTTGTTCCTTTCTGGATTCCTCAGTTCCAACCCCACCCACAGCAATTTCTTGAAATGACTTGAGTGGAAGTGGGGCAGCTGCACAGATGTAATAGAAATGAGCAGCCCCAGAAGAGCTTGAAATTTTCGTGAAAATTCAAGCCTCCTAGGGAGGCTGTGGTATCAAAATTAAGAAAGAGTGGTAGAAAAGAGAGTTATGAAATGTAGAAGATTTAACCTGATAAGTTTGGGAAAAACAGAACCGGATACTGTGGATGCTGCAGGACTTTGGGCTAAAATACAAGTGAAATTTATAGATTCCAGTAAACCAAACCCCTAGAGAAGAGATGCAGCCAAGAAAATGTTAGGAACTTGATTGCAAATTTTAGAAGTTTGAACCAAGGGACCAAGTTTGTGGGGTAATGGAAAACAGAAAAATGAGCATTCCAAGAAAATACTTTGTTTTTCCATTTAAAAAGTAAGGAAGTACAATTTGAAAAGTGAGGAAGGATGGGGAAAGTATGAAGTTAGGCCTATAGAGAATGACATTATGGCACAGTTTAAGAGCACACTCTAAAGCCTGCTGCCTTGGGTTTAAATGCCAGCCTCACCACAAAGCTGTGTGCCCTTGGGCAAATTCTTAACTCTCTGAGCCTAAGTTTCCCCACCTGCAAAGTGGGAAATTCGTAACGGCTAACTTATGGTATTCTTGTAAACGTTGTAAGATTTGTCAGGAATGGTGCCTAGCATATACTACCATTTCATATTATTTCATTATATAAAATTTAAAGGATCTAGTTAATAATTTATTTGGAACAAAGAAGGAAACTTAAGGAATAACCTGATCAAATTCTCTGTGATTCCACAGATCAGGAAACACAGTGCTATTCTAGGACCTTTGTAAGTCATTTGAAATGCACTTTATTATCTACTAGTCTCCCTGGCTTAAATGGCTTTCCATGTATTTAAATTTTGTCATCCAGTATGCTTCTTGAAAGCAGGAACTCATTTCTTGATCTTGTGTGCCCCTAACAGTATTAAGTACCCATAGAAAAGCTTAATAAATTCCTATTTGATTTTTTAAAAGATACAAAATTGCAGATTTATCTCAATGGTAACCATGTACATGTTAGCGATGACTAGATGATATTTTTTAAATGCCACTCTGGAAGATGGTCCTGGTAGATAGGTCTGGATGAATAAGTGTTAACAAAAGGAGAGAAGGCCCCAGAAGGAATTGTGGCCTGGTCAGCAGGTCTTGATGGGCCTTAGAAGCCAGAGGAAAGAAGGTTGTTTACTGAAATAGTCTGATGCAAGCAAAAGGGACACCAAGGACCGTGGCCCATGCTTTACACCCCCCCCCCATCCAGCTGCAGTCAACTCCATTTTATTTGCTGGTTCCACAAACATGTAGGACCTTCTGGTTACATGCTGGACATTGGGCAACACGGGTAAAAGGGCAAAAGAGAAAGCAGCTCCTGTCCTCGTGCTGCTTACAGCCTGTCGGAGAAAGAGACATGTAAACAGCCTCACAGGCCATGGAGAAAGACCCTGCAAGGCCCCTAGAGCTCAGCACTCTGACTGGAAGGTCTTGTTGGAGAAGTCTTAATCGGGAGGTGACATTTATGCTTGCTCTCGACAAAAGGTTATGGAAACTACCTGAGCAGCAGGAAGGCAGGGAAGAGAACAGCACTTGAGAAAACCATCCAATTGCGAGCAGTTTGACAATGAACACTTTTCTGCTGGGGATTGGGGTGGGGGTTGTTGGTGGAGATTTGAGAGTAAAGCCAAGTTCAAAGGACCTAATTCTGAAGGGGTGAGCAGACTTGGCCTTTGTGGGAGAGAGGGTGTCCTCTGATGGAAAAGCAAGAATTTTCTTTTCTTTTATGAGGCTGGGATTGTAGGAAGTGGGAAGCAATTCTCTGTCCTCCCTCTGGGGTGCCCTGCCTCAGAAAAGAAGTTCCTAGGGAGAGATTGGAGTGACTGCAGGAAGGAAAGACAGATTCTATTTAAACAGTTGGTAGCACTGGTAAGTCCTTCCTTTAGCCTCTGAGCAACAGGTGACAGTGGGACAGCCCACATTGCCAAGGTTTGGCCTGCCAAGTTTCCTTGAGGACCAGAGGGTTAGGTGGACACAGCAGAAGCAGTGTTTGTGCCTTTTGCCAATCCATTGCCCTAAGTGGGTGCCCACCAGACAAGGGAACCCTGCACAGGATGTGTAGCCAACAATGAAAACTGAGGGAAGCAGAGGGAGGCTGATAGAAAGCCAGATATTCCCCTTCCTCTCAGCAGCAGTGCCCACATCCTGTCTAGCCTACACCTACCTGTCAGTAAGATTTAGGGAACTTCAAAGGGAAAGGTCAGGGTGTGGGACTGGTAGGGTTGCCAGATAAAATGCAGGACACTCAGTTAAATTTGAACTTCAGTTAAACAATGAATAATTGTGATTGATGGGATATTCATTGCTTATCTGAAATGCAAATTTAACAGGACCTCCTTTTCCTTCTTTCTAAATCTGGCATCCCTACATAAGAGAAAATATGCTAAGTGAACCTCAACATTCCTGAAGATAATATCAAAGTAGTAAGTCCTCCTCATATCTTAGCAGAGCTGGCAACTTCCACAAATGGCACTGAGTCCTCCAGCCTCCAGGGTTTGGTTTCTAATTCCAAGGTGATGGTTCCCTCAGTAAGCACTGAGTGCCTCTCCCTTTAGGTGCTGTAGGACATAAAGGAAATAAATATTCTACCCTCGCTGGTGTGATTGGCAAGCCAAAGCAATGGGTAATAGCTCAGGTGGTTTCAAACAACAGGTTGTAACACTTGTAAGTTGTGAACCCAGGTCATGCCAGCATTTTATAAAATGGAATGATATGGGGTGGGGTGGAGTGGAATGAAATGAAATAGAATGGAATTGAGCGGAGTGGAATGGAATGGAATGGAATTGGAAGGGAAGAGAATGGAATCGAATTGAAAGGGATAGGATGATTTGGGATGAAATGGAATAGTAAAGAAAATATCAATGCAGTGCCTGTACTTTGTATGGTCTGTGAGTGAGTTCTGTGTGTGTACATTGGCTAATGATGTAAGATGTATTTCTTAGTGAAGTCAAGGCCCAAAATGTTTGAAAGCCACTGATGTGACTTTAAGACTTGTGAGGTATTATTGTGAAAACCACGTTGAATCAACAGCCAGCTTGAGTTCGTCTCACACTCACATTTGAAGGTAAGCTTTGTATCATTCTGTAAAAATCACCCTTCTGGAACCCTCTTTTCTTTGCAAACCCTGCACATGGATGGCCTTTGCCTATGTAAATCAAGAGTTCCAAGTTTTGTTTCATTTTGCTGTCATCACTTTCTAAAGGGATGCTAATATTGTTGCATATACTCTTCCATAATAAATGTAAGCGGTAAAGTGGGACAAAGGGTACTGTCCAAATGTACATGGTGATTTTTTAGTTTATTGCTTTATTTCTTCCTTGAAATAGTTTTTTTTTTAAACTTTGAAATTCTTGGAGATTGTTGGACATAATTCCTCAAGCTACCTCAAATGGTTTGAAAGATTCATGATTTCTCTCAAATGATAAACAAAAAGTACAGCTTTTACTTGGGAAAAAGATAAGTATTTATAGTCTCACTTGGAACTTTTGAAAAATGCTATAACAATTGGTTCTTGATTCAGAAATCATAAATAAAGCTTTTCTATCATCCAGTGTTACTGAAGGAGGAAACACTGCTGTTCACTATGTTCTGCTGTGTTTTAGGAATAGCCCTATTACTCAGGGATTTAATTTTATCTTGTATGTTTTTGTTGGAAACAGCTTATGAATTCATAAGTTTAAATATTTATTGTCCTGTAACAACTGCTGTGATTTCCAACTTCTCTCCAAACTTTGCATGTATTCATGGGAAAAAATGTGTTTGCCATGCAATCTCCATGGACAATACTGGTTGGCCATAGAATGTGGTGTAAAGAGTACAGTTTTTTTAGGTCCTGTGAAAAAATTTGAAGAACTGGAGAGACCAGAAACATAAAGAGGCAAATTCTACCTTGAGAATCAAAGAAAAGATACAAGATTGTCCATGATAACTAGAATTTGGAGGTCCATGGTATGGCCTCCTAGAACCAAGAGGAGCCATGGTAGGATTTTAATTCAGGATAACATTTCAAGGTGTCCCTGCTTATGCTATTGGCCTGCCTAACCTTATATCTTTTTTTTTTTTATTGTGGGTAAAAATCAAAGTCTCTCAATATGGTAATGTCACAATCAAATTACTAAATGATTATTTCTTTTAGATCCTCTTCACTGTATGGTCATTATTCATTTCCTGGTTTTAATTTAGTTTTATTTAACCAATTTAATTTTAGGTTACACATATCTGCTATTATAATTTTGTTCAAACATATTCTGTGACAGATGCTGACTGACTGAAAAGTTTCTTCCTAATTTTTCAAAACCTTGCAACCCTCTAGAGAAATGAAAAATGACCAATTAAATAATGCAAAAAAAATAAAAAATAAAAAAAAATAAAGAGTACAGTTTTTAGAGGCAGATACACCTGGGTTTGAAACGTAAAGGAACACTATGACTTTGAAAGGTGTATAAGCTTTTTTTTTTTTTTTTTTTTAAAGATTTTATTTATTTATTCATTTATCCCCCCCTTGCTGCTTGTGCTCGCTGGGTCAGCTAACCACGCCGTGCGGGCGGGCTTGCCTTCACCAGGAGGCCCCGGGAACCGAACCCGGGGCCTCCCATATGGTAAACGGGAGCCCTACTGATTGAGCCACAGCCGCTTCCCGTGTATAAGCTTTTGAAGCCTTAACATCCTTAGCTATGAAATGGAAAAATGGAAGTACCTAGTGTCTTGAGCCAATCATTCATATATGAGATAATTAATGTAAAGTCTGGTGTGGCAGAGGCAATGCTATATATTTATCAACTTCCATTGCATTTTCTTCTTCCTTAACATGAGACCACATTTTCAACTTCCTTCATAGTTTGGGGTAATGTGACTGGATTCTGGTCAATAAAATGTGGGTTGTTTCTAGACCTGGCTTCAAAACTCTCTGAGCATTCAACCCTCAATTCTTTCTCTCCTGGCCTGACAACCATGGGGAACTTGTATTCTAGGTGGTGTGGCTACCAGACAAAAGAAGGTTGCCCAACCCACATAAGGACTTTATGCGACCAAGAAAGCAACTGTTATTTGTGAAGCCACTGAGAGTTGAAGGATTATTTGTTACTGCAACATAGCCTAAACTGCCCTGGCTAATACACTTAGCATATAGTAAACAATTAATGAGTTTTAGCATCTAAGATATCTACGAAGGGGAGCAGATGTAGCTCAAGTGGTTGAGTGCCTGCTTCCCATGTCAAGGTCCTGGGTTCGATCCCTGGTACTTCCTAAAAAAAAAGATAACTATGAACCAAGATGGAATGATTCCTAGAACATATATTATTAAGAGGGAAAAAAAAGCAAGACGCAGAACAGAGTATATAGTATGTTGCATTTTGTGTAAGAGGAAATATATATATATATTCGCTTTTTTTTTTTTTTTTTTTTTTTTGCAAAAAAGGAATACCGAAACTAATGAAAATAGTTACCTATAAGAGGCAGATTGGAACAGGGTAGAGTGGATATGGATGAAAACTAAGCCTTTTCATACAATGTTGATTTTTGGACTCTGTATCTTAAATATTCAAAAGTAAAAGTGAATCATAAAGAAAATGTGCCCCAAAATTGGACCTTAAAAGAAACAAATGATGTAATGCTATGTAAAAAATGATAAGTGGTATTTTATAAATAAATAAATTAGTTAAAAGTATTGAATAAGATCCCACCTCAATTAAGATGATGGATGATATTTTATCTATGTCTTAGTTTTCCAGGGCTGCTGTAACAAAGTATCACAGACTAGTCAGCTTAAACAACAGAAATTTATTTTCTCACAGTTTTGAAGGCTAGAAATCCAAAATCAAGGTGTTGGCAAGAAAAGTCTGTAGCCTTCTGGTGGTGGCTTGCTGGCAATCCATAACTCAATCTCTGCCTCCATCACATGACCATCTCTCTCCCCATCTGTCTCCTCCTGCTGTGTCCAAATTTCCTCTGCTTTTAAGGACCCCAGTCATAATGGAATAAGACCCACCTGACCCAGTTTGACTTCATCTTAACTAATAACATCTTCTAATATCCTATTTACAGATGAGCTCATATCCGCAGGACAGGGGTTAAGACTTGAACATGTTTTGTGGGGGATGTGATTCAACCCATAACAGTGGTAATGAACACAGCTACCCCCCATATCTTGAGCCATCCAGTGTAATAATTGACTCAGGAAAGAATAATCAATGGATGCTAAAATCATTGCATGAAAGGTAGTTGGGCAATAGGTTTTTCCCACTGGGGCAAAGTATCAACCCACAGATCACTTAGTGTTTAAAAAGGGAAAAATACATTCCTTTTCATACTGGAGCCAGTATATGCCTATCCCCAAGATCCCTGCCTGCTCCTCAGGACCTGCCTGCCCTGATTCCTGGCTAAAGTGGCCCCAGTGATGGTCATAAAGCTCCAGCCTCCACCTTGTCACCTTACCTTCTATACTGACAGGCATCTCTGCCTTCCTGGGGGTGAAGGCCAGGCTTTGGCAAGGCCAGCATTACTCATGGCAGTGAGGGGCTATGGCAGTTCTCATTCCCATGACCAAAGTAACAGGACCCACAGAAGGCCTGGTTTTCCCAGTGGCTGCCCAGAGGCACCAGTAAGACAACCCAGAAATACAGGTGCATTAACATCTATGAAGAGAAATTTTTCCCTTAGAAGGACTCCTCCAAGATGCAAGGGAGCTACACAGCACCTCTGAAGGTGTTCCACATAACCAAGCTGCTTATGAAGCCAAGACCAACAAATCATCTTGTATTTGCTTTTCCTCCTTTTCTGCCTCAATTCTTTTTTTTTTCCCTTTCTTGCTTCCATAAGATTGCACCCTCCATAAAGCATCAACATGTAAGCTTTGCTTCTGTCTCTGTTTCCAGGCAGAGACACTTTTTCATAGAGAGATGGTAGCCACCTTCTTAACCAAGCCATCACATTTAGCGTTATCAGTAGTGAAAAAACCGATTGCATGGGGAACAGATGTGGCTAAAGCGGTTGAGCTCCTATCTCCCATATGAGAAGTCCCAGGTTCAGTTCCTGGTGCCTCCTGAAAAAAACAAAAAACTAAAAAGCAAAACCCAACTCAGGGAAGCCTATGTGGCTCAGTGGTTGAGTGCCAGCTTCCCACATACGAGGTCTGGAGTTCAATCCCCAGCCCTGGCACCTAAAAAAATAACCCAATGCATGACCCTCTTTGTGTGATGCCTTGTGAAGTATTCTTGAAAGAAAAGGTTTAAGCCAAATTTAATCAAGCCTCCAGACCTAACTTTGATTTTAAGGGAAATGTAGGGATACCATCAGGCATGTGTGAATTTTCTCTCAGTCAACTGGCCTAGACTCTATTAAAGGTCAATGTCATAAATTCAAGCTAAGCCAAAACTAAACAGAATTTAAGGTGGGGGAGACTCCAGATTCATCTCCAGATGGAATCCACAAACTTTGATTAGATTGAGGGTAAATTTTATATAAAAATTTTTTGAGGACAATTTGGAAAATTTAAATAAGACTTGGATATTAGTTGTGATTGTAGAATGATTGTTAACTTTCTTAGAGATGATAATGACATTGTGATTATATAGAAGACTGTCATTCTTAGGAAATATGTGAAGTATTTAGGAATCATGATATAATACTGACAATTTATTTTCAAAACTGGTTTGTATCTGTGTGCATAGAGAAAGAAGGAGAAAAAGCAAATATGGTAAAATAACAAACATTGAACCTAGATGGAAGCAATTTGTGGTGGTTCTTTCAACATTTTTAAGTGTCTCATATTTTTCATAATAAAAAGTAAGGCAATAAATTCTAAGAAAAAGTAGGTAAAATTTAGACTATATTAGTATTTGAGGAAATATTTTAAGCTATATTTTATTTTTCTTAATCAGTTTCAAGTAAGCAGCCAATACTTTATCAGGGACTAATTCATCCACCTCAAAATGATATTCACCCCAAACTGCTATGCTTTCAGAAGCTTTTAACTCTCACATATCTCTAGCAATTTCTCAGGTAGAAAAAATTCTATGTATTTTCTGAACTCCCAAATTCTTGTTGGCAGAATAATCAGCAAGTAGTACAGAGTTTCTTCCTTTAAAAAGCTGCATTCAGCATGCAAACTGTGAGATACTGTAGCACTGTGGAAAAATTATACTTTAGAGGTAAATTTTGATAGATCTGGTTGAGGCATCAGTTATCTTTCCCATGCATTTCAAATCTTGTATAGGAAACAGATTGGCACAGTACCACTCTCTACATCTGTAATGGCAACAGAGAGACACTGATGAACTATTTAATATGGTAAAATACAGAGTCATTTCACACATCTATTATTAGCACCACTTCTTGACTCACTGGGCAAACTCTTGGTTCCAAAACTTTTTCTGTTAAATTTAACAGTTTTATTTGTTTTGACATAGTTTTCCATTATCATCATTCCTCCCACCCCAGCCTGTCCTTCATCCCTAAGCTGCGTCTAGGCAGAATACTCCCAGTCTGTTCTCACCATTCTGTCTGGCCCCAGATCAGCCAATCTCCAGTGCACCCACAACAGAATCCCAGGAAAGCATGCCTTCATATTACATTTGTGCTAGCTAGGCTGGCTAGGCAATGCCCAGGACTCCTAAAAGAGCTCTCCAGCAGTCGTCTAATACGTACTTGATGCTCATAGGCGACTAATGTCCATTCTTCCCTTCTATAGAACTCCTCAGCTGAGGCTGAGCTTATGGCCACTGCATTAGTCAGGATTCTGCTGCGTTAGTGCTACATAACAAGTATCCCCCCCATATCTCAGTGACTTACCAAGAAAAAGCCACTTACTCCTTTTGCAGGTCAGCAGAGGCATCTTTACTTCTTAAGGTTGTGAACCAGATTTAGTGCTGCTCCACTTGTCTCTCATCCTGCAGACCAATGACTGTCTGGAGCTTGCTCTTGGAGCAAGCAGAAACACAAGAGGCCTCTTAAGGCCTTGACTCGGAACTGGCACACTGTCATTTCTGCCAGCCAAAGCCCAACATCATTGGTGTGGGGAAGTACTCTCACTTTGGTGAACAAGGGCAGTGAGGGGAGAAGAATTGCAGGCAAATAACACAATCTACTCTAGCCTCCCTTGCAGCTTGTGTCCTTGCAACTATACTTCTGGCCAATGGGATGTGAGGGGAAATAATGTGTGCCGCCTCCACCTTGCCCTTATAAGGATTAGGCATTCCCTACCTCTCATCTGCCCAACAGCTGGGGACAGGGTGGGACTGCAGCAGTTGCCTAACCCAGAGACTGATAACACTGCTGTCCTGCCAGTCCTGCCAGTCCTGCCTCTGAACTGTTACGGTGTATCTCGTTTACACTGCTGACTTTTTGCATCTCTTATGGCATCTTAGAACCCTAGCTAAGGGCACCATTGATTCATTCATTCATTCAACAAAGTATTTATTGTTTTCTTTGTGCCAGGCATTGCACTAGGTCTGGGGATGTGACAGCTAGCAAAACCAAACTTGGCTGTTCTGTACTTTGGCAGTGGCAGTCAGTTGGAAATAACAATATGACATATGAACTCATGAGATTTCGTGTGTATGTGTGTGTGCCTGTCTGTCTCCTAGCTGTGATAAAATTGCCGAGAACTAAATATACACTTGAGTACAAGTAAAACTGGGGTAATCTGCACAAGATTATTGGATATTATCAATGTCAAATGTTTATTGTGATATTGTACAATAGTTCTTCAATAATTTATTATTGAAGGAACTGAGTAAATGTACTCAGGATCTCTTTGTATTCTACAATTGCATACTCTTGAAATAAAAAGCAAAAAAAAAAAAAAAAATGTCTAGAATGGGAATCAGAAAATTAAAATATTTAAAACTCACCAATGACAACCCTGGCACAGCAGCTGCCCAGCTTCAACCATCCAGAAAACAAAACCCTCAAGCATGGCAGAGCAATTATTTGAAAGGAATTAAGTGCAGAGCTGCCAGGAATAGATTGTTCAGCAAGAGACATATAAGCTTCCATATGTAGGGTGTCCATGTAATTTATCATCCAAACTGAGACACTTGTGAAAATCATTACAGCACTTTATATTTATTATCTAACATGGGAGGCAGGATGATATGAGGAAGAAAAACGAACAAAAGTCAAAGCTGGGTTCAAATACCAACTCTGTCCTCTGAGTGTTCTTGGAAAATTCTTTTACTACTTTGAAATCCAGTGTGTTCATTTGTAAAATGGGCATAAGAATGTTTAGCTTGAGTGATTCTGTTAGAGGCACCTACACCTGTGCCTAACACATAAATTGTGGCAAATACTGCTTTGGATTTGAAAAGGATTGTTGAACACTTTACATTTCTGTTTTTAAGGCTCTCAGCTTTTTTTTCATGTTCTCTCTGAGGTTTAGCAATATCTCCACCGGAAGGAAGTTCCCTGCCACAATGTCTACTTACAGTTTGCCATTTCCTAGTGCTTGAGCTGACAGTGGCCTGCTGTGTCCTCAAATGTTTTACCTTTCTACTTTTCCATGAGCCATCACTGATGACTCATGACACAACTCATTGTTTCAACTTATTTAGGCACACCAGAAAAAAATATTACAAGAAAGGAGTGAAGAAGAGCAGTAAGAATAAAAAAGGATAGAATTTTGCAGGAAACAATACAAGAAAAGGGGAAAGAAATCAGATGTTTTACAAATTTGCTTTGTGTTCCTCCATTGATTTATAAATTATTGTCTACATCTATGACTGACTGGATGAACATACTTTTTAGATCCTCTCATCCAACAAAGCTGCAGATTTCTTTATTGGAGTGGGGGTGGAGGAAGCTTTAAAAGTGGGTCCAAGCCACAGGGTGTGTGTGTCATAATAAGAGAGATGCTTTTCCATCAGTTGTATGCTGGTGAAGGCTTGGAGTAGATAATGTTGAGCACAAGTTTTCAAACTGTGCTCCTTTGAGCCATGGTGTTCTCGCTAGGGAACTGGCTAAGCACTGTCCAAAAAAACTCCAAACACACTGGCTTTAAGAAGACAGGTATCCATTTCTCTTCCAGGTCACAGTCCATGGGAGGGTAGAAGAATGGTCCAGCACAATAGTTGTGGGTTCATTGAGGTCATCCAAGCACTGAGGCTGGCAGGTTGCCTCTGACATTGTCAATACATTGTGTCCACCATGAGGCTTCAAGGAGCTACTGCAGTTGTTTTCTTTCTCAGGAAGTTGGAAGGGGGCAGAGAAAATAGAGGGGTTAGAGTTTTCTTTTTAAGGACATCACCTGAAAGATGTCCCTTCACTTTTTCTTACATCCCATTGGTGGGAAGCTGGGAAATGTAATCTCCAGGTTGGAGGACCTGCCCTGCTACAATTCCAGAGGTAGAGGTCCTGTTGCTAAATGGGAGAAGGGGAGACTGTTTGTACTGGAGTAGTTAGTAGTTGTATTGTACATAGTTATTTGGAGGTGATTCACATCTCTCAGGAGAGCCTTTAGGCTAAGGAGGCAGTACTCCAATGCCCAATTGTCTGACTCTACCACAGAAGCTCCATTTTCATCTATTTTGTATTTTGGAGTTATAAATTTTCATGTGAAAAAAAAGTTTTTCTGCTTATAAAGAAAAAGCTTGAAGATCATTTTATGGACGATAAGCTTACCAAAGGCAGAAAAAGAAGCTTAAATCAATGAGTCGATTCAGGCAAAAACATTGGTTACACCTTGGAGCCCCAGCTGGAACCCCTGGCCAAGGTTGTTCTGACTCAACGAGGGAAGCCAGGGATAAAGGGCAAGTGGTACTGTCAAGAACACTAGGTCCTCACACACATGGCTCACTTGCTCTTCTTACCTCCCTATCCTTCTTCCACACTCACACCAAACAGTTCTCAATTTAAGTAGAAAAATCACAAGAATCCCAAGGTTGAAAATTCCTGTCTTCTTCACATGCAGTCACTGGAATGCTCTCATGTAATGGATGTACTAGCTCTTCACCAAAAACTACCAAAGTGGTCCCTGACCTGGACCTAAGTTCTCCTTAGTGCTGGGTGGAGTGGGGTGGGAAGCTATCCCCATAGTCAACATCCTCCTCTGACACAAGAATAGCCCAGTCCCATTTCCTGGGCTCTCGCCTTAAGTCAAGTTCTGGCCAGTGGTATGTGACCTAAACAAAGCGTGCCCCCTCCTGTTCCTCCAGAAGTTTCTGCCAACTAGAATGTAGACTGGAGAAGCCTTCTTGGACCCTGGGAAGAAAATGGCACATAAAAGGGAATGGGTATGAGACAACCATGGCACGGGGCCCCTGATGATTGCGGAGCCACCACAGCAGTCCTGGGCCGCTTTTGCAGACCTTTATCTTATCTAAGCCACTATCATTTAGGGTCTCAGTTTAAGCAATCATCCTCCTAATTAATGTGGGGGTTATGGTGTGTCCAGCTCGCCCCCACTTCCATATCTGGGAAGTTCCATATCCAGAACAACTCTGCCCTAGGACAGCGAGACCGCGAATCGACCCCAGCTCATCTCGGCTCGCAGCCCAGACATCTCTCGGCCCACTTCGCACGCGACGGGAGGGCGGGTTAATGGAAATCATTCGGACACAGCCGGGAGAAGAAGAGCTACAAGTACCATCACCCTTTTCTTGGTCTCCCCATGTTTTAAAAATTAAAACCGGCCTTTTAAAACAAAAAGGTGCGGTCGTGCTGGGTCAACGATGCCCATAACAACTTCCGAGCTTCCTAGAGCGGCCCAATAGGGGCGGGGCACCCAGGACGTACTTCCGGCTGCGTCACTTTTAGGACAGGGGAGTGTGGGGTAGGTCGGTCTGAGTGCTGCGTCGCGGGGGCGGAGCTCGGCGGGGATCGCTCCTGACAGCTTTCGGAGTTCTGATTTTCAGAACCTAAAGATAATAAGTTTGTGTTGTTTAAAGCCACCAAGTTGTGGTAATTTATTATAGTCGAACTAGGAAACTAATTCAACCACACTAGGTAATTTCTTTTTTTTTAAAAAAAATCTACCTATTGGTATAAAACATTAAATTCTACAAAGATAATGTCTTCACTTTCTACCTTGTGCACAAGCTTACTGGTCGCCTCCTGAGTTCTCAGGAACCAAAGCTGACGGATTTCAATGTGGAGAGGTTCTAGAACAGCTGTTCTCACAGTATGGTTTCCAGACTAATAACGTTTGCATCACCTGGGAACTTGTTAGAAATGCAAATTCTCTGGCACCTTGGGGATGGAGCTCGGTGTTGTAGCAAGCCTTGCAGTTGGTTCTGATACTGGCTCAACTTTGAGAACCACTGTTCTAGGATCTGGTCCTCAGGGAAGGGGTGGCCTCTCAGTTCAGGTCCTACAGGCCCAGCTGCTCTGGTGTGGCTGCCAGGAAGGAGGCGGCCAGTGTGATTGGCACTCTGTCCGACTGTTTACAAGGCTGCACTTTCCATGTTGTGGTCAGAACCCAATTCACCCTTGGATATTTCAAAACTCATCAGTGTCTACTCTCTGCACCTGTATGCTGATTTTCTTGTGGTTTATCACAAGATAAATTTACATGTACAGTTGCTTCATAGAAAACCTCATCAAGACCTTTTGTTTATGTTAAGTGACATTCATCCTTTCTTGGAAAGCCTTGGTTGGTGGCAGAATGTGCTGGCTAAGAACTTGTGCTCTGCAGGCAGACTGCCCTGGGTCTGACTCTAAGATTTAGTAACTGTAGTTTTGGGAAGGGTCTTAAGCAATTTTCCTCCTCTGTAAAATGTGAAAAATAGTTTCTAATAAATGTGATATTGTGAAGTATAAATGAGTTAATATAAGTAAAGCTTGGCACATGTAAAACATCAGAAATGTCAACATTTATTCTTCGAATGTGAAGAAATAAATGCTTTCAACTATAAATTTCATGTACACACTAATTTCCTCTGCCAGTTTCAATTGAGCAGATACTAATATATCAATGGCAGTTTCATCACCAAGTTGATGTTGATAGCTGGAAAATGTACTTATTAAAATGTCTTCACTTAAGCAGCTTTGAAATTCATAAACCTAATTTAACTAGTTTTCTATTAATCTAATTTTAGAAGTTTACTCTCTGCACTTAGTTCCCTAAAGGATATAAACCTGACCTCAGTTTTGCTAACAGGAATAAGATAATGTCTCAAAGCAAAACCCAACAGAATGGTGTAAATCTGTAACTTTTTCTGGAGACAAAAAGTTTGATATCCTTGAGCGGTTGTCTGAGAAAGGAACCATGAAGGCCTTGCACCTGCTGAAATCAAGGACAAGTTGAAAGTGCTTGAGACAACACAGGACTGAGAAATTGCACGCACCTACTCACAAGACCTCTGGCATCACTTTTTTTTTTTTTACATGTTTTTCTTCTCAACTACCCCTTTTTTTCCCCCCTATAAAAACCTTAGTTCTTGTTTTTTCTTTGAACTTGTTTTGGGAAGATTCCTCCAGTTCTGTGTGCACTAGCAATACATCACCTTCTCACTAGAAGACATGTTTGTCCTTTGTAGTGTGGTATCAGGCAGGCCTATCTATTGGAAATGGCCGTCCTTATGGTAACAAGGTCCTTGCCCAAATTTCAAGTGCAGTATGAAACTGCACTGGAAACTCTGCAAGAAGAAAAAGCAAGGTTGTTTGGCTCTCAGAGGCCAAGACACAAAGCAATCACCCAAAGCAAATCTGTCTTCTCAATCCCAACCCTGAAATAGCAGCTAAACCCAGTGGCCAATGTGACTAAATCTGACTCTTTGCATGACGATGAGGTTATGAGCATACTGCCTTAAAAAGACTCAATTCAGTATTGTTTATTCCAGAACCACTGAGGCTAGATGGCAAAAGCGGGTGGATTGTGTTCATGTGGGCTAGTCTTCCCAGAGGCAGTGAGAAGGGATTGCCATGATATTTGATTGATTTCCTATTAAAGTTGGTGTATTAGTCAGCCAAAGGAGTGCTAATGCAAAATACCAGAAATCTGTTGGTTTTTATAAAGGGTATTTATTTGGGGTAGAAGTCCAGTTACCAGGCCATAAAGCATGAGTTACTTCCCTCATCAATGTCTATTGCCACATGTTGGAGCAAGATGGCTGCCGATGTCTGTGAGGGTTCAGACTTCCTAGGTTCCTCTCTTCCCAAGGCTTGCTTGTCTCTGGGCTCAGCTGCTCTGCTATCTCCACAAGGTCAGCTGCAGCCTCTCAGGCGATTGGCTCGTGTCTATCCCGGGGTCTTCTCTCCTTCCTCACAACCAAGCTCCTCCATCTGCTCCCCCCACCCCCCCTCCAGGCTCCAGCATCAAAACTCGATCATCAGAACTCTAATCAAAACTACTACAACTCTGTCTTTTGATACCCCACCCACCCAGGGGTGGTGCTCAGAGCCCTATTGATGTGGCCCAGTCAATGCCCTAATCATAACTTAATCATGCCCAGATTAGCAGACCAGTTTACAAGCATAATCCAATATCTATTTTTGGAATTCATAACTACATCAAACTGCTACAGTTGGTATTTTTAAAAAGCTTATCTTTATTATCAGCATTTGTATAACATCCCAAGCTATCTACTGAGAATCTCTGGAAATGAGTTTGAACATGTTTTCATGCTAGAGTGGACCCAAAGGAAAACCCAGTGTTTTCTGCCTATAGACCCATGGCCAGGTCCCTTGACATCCATAGACAAACATATAGCCCTGCCACCTACTGACCTGCTTTCCAAAGCAGATGAAGCTCCTGTCAAATCAGGGTTATCTCCATCTGGAATTCAAGCCATCAAACCAGGAAGAGTTCAGTTAATACTCATGAGTCAACTTGCAAAGCATTGCTAAGTGGGTGAGGGCCACAAAACGTGACCTCTGTGCAGCCATCTTTATAGGCGGCATGAGGTGTTCCTCACAGGGTAGTTTGTCCACAGCAGAGACTCTCCATGTGGTCCTCCCTTCGTCCTCTTTTCTTCTGGCTTTTCCATCTTGTTCATTACATCTGGCAGCATTTGCACTGCTTTTTTTATCTAATCTTTCTGTGTTTGGGGTTTGTTTTGCATTAAAGGTTCAATTACATGAGCGTCAAATACCATATAAGCTTTGATTGTGATTATCACCTTGAGTGTGTGGCACCTCACACCTAGAAGGATGGAGCTGAATGACAGGTGTAGGCAGTGAGGGTGGGCTAAGTAGATAGGTAAGTAAACAGCCCTTGTATGGAGTAGTTGATTAAGGGAAATCCCTATTGTTCAATTAGGATAACTGTCAGCAGAGATGAAAACTCTGTCCATTTATTGGGGCTTGATGGATTTTAGCATAAAGTTGTGTTAATACAGAGGCTCAGGAATGTGTAGCAATTTTCCCTTCTTGAAATTAATGGTAATTAAGTGTTCACCTTGCTGGCTTTGCCCCATGGAAAGTCTTTCTGGGATGAATTTTCCTCATGAAACATGGGAGAAAACTGTATTGAAAATCGGCACTCCAGGTCCTCATGAGAAAATGCCTTCTCCAACAGTCTGCGCTTTTCAATTCCTGTCAAAGGCCTGATTGCTCTTGAAGGGATATATTTAGAGTGCCCAGGGAACAAGAGTTCCACCCTCCTCTGGGTCTTGTATCAGCTGATGCAACTCCGCTAAGTACAAGTCATCCTCTTGGGCTTTGTTAAAGCTTCCCTCAAGAAAAGCCTTAATTAAATTTGCCAGTGAACTTGATGCAAAATTGTTGAAGATATTTATTCCCTCATTAAACATACATTCAAACTAGACATAAACTTAACCAGACCTATAGAAAGAAAATCTTAAAAATTCTACTAAGAAATAGAAAAAAGAATTCCCTTCCCTTCCTAAGTAATTTAGGCCCCCATTATATGGAACCAAGCAAGATGGGCTTCTGCTCCAGGCAGGGAGAGAGCCACAGTGCGCCAAGCAGGATGAGGAGCGGGATGAGGGGATCCATGTGGTGTTGGTGGTGAGCATGATGTGGTGTGAGTTTCAGAGCCCAAGCAAAGTGAGAAGAGTCCATGCTAGGGGGTCGGGGTGAGGGTCAGAGCCCAAGTGAAGTGTGCAGGACCAGTAAACGTCAAGAGGCCCTGGTTGTTCCCTCTGTTCAATAGTACCCCATGTGGCCCTGCATGGTATGCGACTACCACCATTATCTGTATTTTGCATGTTCCATGTTCAGTCATCCCATAACCCTAGGGTGGAAATCCCTCATTCATCAATGGGATGAAGAAGAGGTGATTAACAGTGTCTCTGATCTATATTTCAGCCTTTGGCTGATGAACTGGTACCCAACTGTGCAGCATCAGTATTCACCTAAGTCTAGGACCCCATTCTAAAAGTCCACTGGGGTTACCCATTATCTCTTCAGCCTTAATTCTCTTAGGGGGACATCTGCCTAAGTATTATTTTAATGTAGACCATTTCATTGTTTTCAGTGGGAAATTGATTCAAATAACCTACCCTATCTTTACCAGAAAGTCTTGTCACACCTTTTCTATTTTTCTTCTCTAGACTTTTTTGCTTTATTCCAGTTTGTTTATATACTTTATTTATTCAAAATGCCCATGACATTTTGCCATACACATTTAACTTAGTAAAATCTAGAGTTAAACAATATTTTGACCCTCCTCCCAGATAATACAAGCATTTTAGGTCACTTCCCCACAGCATTTCCAGCTTCCAAATTACCTACTATTGTGCGTTTCAATTTTATCTTTATAGCCCTGAAAATTATACTTTTTTTTTTCTTCAGTGTTTTATTTACCTCCATGTTGGCAACTTTATTTTTCCTTCTTGGATATTGGATATTCTTCTGGAAGAGTTTGTGGAGAGCTGTGGTTTCCTTAAACCAGCTTACACCCAGGAGTGGGCCTGAGGTGCTGCCACATCAGCTCCTTGGATCTGGACCACAGCATCCATCTGGGGCAGACTGACAGCCAGGGGCCCCTTAACATCCAGGATCAGTCCTAGGTCACACTCAAGGCTGGGATTTCCATGTGTCAGAGGCCCTGGGTCCTCAGTTTCCTGGACCACAGTCAGAGAAGGCCACTGTACTTTCCTTTATTATCTATCCTGTGTCTCCTCAAAACTAGGTGGTGCATTAGGTCCAGGTGGAGCTCAAATATGTGTGTGGGGGCAGTCAGGCTGTGCATGCAGGGTGGGCCTTAACCCACCACCATAAATGACCAACCTGGCTCTTGATGGTTACACGGAAACCTCAAGTAACCCAAACATCTAAAACAGTCAGAACTGGTCTCATCTTCAGCAAATGGGATAGCGATCAGAACTCTGTCAACCACTGGGAATTGATACTTATGGCCTGGCCTTTTGACCCCACATCCCTCATGGGCCTTGCTTCCTGCTCACCAGGCACCAGTCCTGCCTGGGACAGTCACTCTGTCCTTTGATCACACCATCCTATTTCCCACTCCTCTTTAAAAAACAAAATTCAATTTCCCACTCAGATGTCACCATTGTTTTCTCCTTCACAGTTGGTCATGGTCAATATCCTCTGAGCACCCACAGAGCTTAGTTCATTCTCCTACTGAGCAGATATCCATTTAGAGTGGTTTCGTTTGTTGTCTTTTATCTACTGTAAACCCCTATAAGAGATCTCGCTGCATCCATTTCCCAACTTTCCCCCCTGTGCCTAGGACAGTGGATTGTGCCTAGCATACCCTCAAGTATTTGCTGAATAAATTAATTCAAGTCTGTGGATAGGTTTGCCAGTGTTACATGTAGAGGACAAAAAAGCAAGTGTGTTTATAACATTCTAAAGTGGAGTCACAGATATGCAGTCTCTCTCCCTTTCCTAATCACCTTTCTCCCCACACCCTCACTCCCACCCACCCCCACAACCCCAACAAACTTACTGGTGAGGATTTAGAGATGAAAATGAAAGAATTATACTCCTAGGGGTGAGGCAAGAATAAGAAATTATATGGCTAGAGATTGTTCTCTTGTAAAGAGTATGGACTGAGCCAGAGACCTGATTTAGAATTCAGTCTCTACTTATGAATGGACCCTGCCCAGAGTATTCTTGGACAGGTTACTTTAGCTCTCAGAAGTCTCTTTTTACCCTTTGAATTACCTAGTTAACAATATTTTGTTAAATTCTATCTGTTACTGACAGAAATTATTTCTATGTGGTGACTGAACATTCATACAGCCTGTCCTCTCCCAGGAGTTATGATTCAGCCTCAGTATTAAGAATTACTTTGTTTATGTATGGTCCCCTCAAAATCCATTCTGTGCTTCTCACGGTAGAGGCACCACCACATCTCATGAATTCTGAGGTACTAGCCCTGTGAGAGGTACCCCTTCTGCCATGTTTTTATCTGGTATAACTTACCACCACAAAAATCTGACAGTAGACTTTCTATGTGCTCCATCTAAAGCCACAGCCTATTTACATTTGAGGAAATTTCTTTATTGTAGAGTTCCACCTTATCTTGCCACAACTACCTGGCCTTCATAACAGAGAGAAAGTGAGCCCTGAACAAAGCGTTCATTACATTTTACAACATACAATATACATATGTAGTACATGAAATCTTTACAGTAACACATTCCAAAACAATCAAACATTTAACAGGGTTACTTATGAAACACGAATTTCCTCTTATCCCTCAATTACTTGTAGCTACTTGGCTTTTTAGCACCTGCAATTAAGTGCCCCTCTTCCCAGGGATCCTATTCACAGGAGTCCCTGAATCAATTTTTTCTGTTCTGTAAGGTGCAAATTCACGATGAAGATGTGTTTCATATTTACTGAATGCACTGAAATCCTCTTGATGGTGGAAACTTTTATTGTAGCATAATGTGTGAATACCACCTTCACAGTTTTCACACACGTTAATCATTGATTTGAAGGGAGGGTTATTTGTAACTTTTTAAAAGTTTCACTGATTCTACTAGTGTATTACAACATTATAATAGCACATTCCAATCAATTTGTCTTGTTTTTGTGTCTCTCCTGTTAGATTTGTAAGTCTATATTGTTTACTTTTCCTGCAATAAAATTCAAATTTTGTCATAACCCCCCAAATCTTTCAGTTAAATCAAGTTTAACTTCATGATCACCATTATTAAATGCATCTATATTCCCTGAAGCCTGTCTTTCCCTGAATGTGCCTATTAGAGACCCTTCTTGGATTTTTTTCCCACTGACCAATATATATAGTGATTCAAAGATATACTCAAATTTCCTACATTTCTAGTCACAGAATTTACCAAAATAAACTTTCTGATGGTATGATTATGTGATCTCTAATTGAAGTCCTTTCCTCATTCACGTTTTCTCTTATGCCCAGAAATGTCTGTGCTTATTTAAGATTTTTTTCACACTCCATCACTTTGATAGGTTTTATCCCCAATATGAACTATTTTATATTCTATATGGGTTCAACTACTTTGATACTGTGGAACCTTTCTTGTTGACTATGATTTAAAATCACATTGAAAAGATTACCCATAGTCATCTAGAATGGTTTCATTTACAGTGTGTAAATTATAAGCCATGAATAAGGACCTCAGATGTTCTTACATTGTAAGGTTTTTTTTCCATTTGAGCTCTTTGAGACTTAGCAAGCTCTACCTTCTATAGAGACAGTCTCATCCTGGTCCCATCCAGAGTATTCCCTCCCTCAAGGGTTCTCACCTGTAATGTGATACTGTGACTTCCCATATTTGCCATGTTTAAAGATTCCTCTCCAGTATGGGTTCTCTTATGTTTAGTAAGATTTGATCTGATATTAAAAGCCTTTCCACATGCATTACATCTGTATGGCTTCTTTCCAGTGTGGATCCTTTTGTGTTGGTCAAGGACTGATCTATAATTGAAGGATTTCCCACACTCACAATTATAGGGTTGCTTCCCACGATGGATGCTTTTATGGTTGATAAGACTTGAGTGTGAGATGTATGCCTTCCCACATTGATCACATTCATAGGGTTTCTCGCCTGTGTGGATTCTTTTATGCACTGTGAGGCCTGAGCTGTTTCTGAATGCTTTCCCACACCTATCACATATATAAGGTTTCTCCCCTGTGTGGATTCTCTTGTGCTGAGAAAGCAGTGAGCTGTAACTGAAAGATTTCCCACACTCTACACATTTGAACGGTTTCTCCCCAAGATGGACTCTTTTATGGCTTATAAGAGTTCTGCTTGAGAAAAAAGCTTTTCCACATTCATCACATGTATAGGGTGTCTTGCCAGGGTGGGTACTTTTATGGTTAATAAGGCTTGAGTGGGAGATGTAAGCTTTTCCACACACATCACATTCATAGGGTTTCTCCCCAGTATGGATTCTTTTATGTACTTTAAGGCTTGAGTTGTTTCTGAAGACCTTCTCACACCTGTCACATTCATAGGGTTTCTCTCTAGTGTGGACCCTTTTGTGCTGAGAAAGGAGTGAGGTGTAATTAAAAGATTTCTCACACACATCACATTTGTAGGGCTTCTCCCCAAGATGAATTTTTTTGTGGTTTATAAGGGTTCGATATGTGATGAAGGCTTTCTCACAGTCATCACACTTATAGGGCTTCTCCCCAGGGTGGACACTTTTATGATTTATAAGGCTCGAGAGTGAGATGTAGGCTTTCCCACATTCTTCACATTTGTAAGGTCTCTCCCCAGTGTGGATTCGTTTATGTACTTTAAGGCCTGAATTATTTCTAAAGGCTTTTCCACACTCATCACATCCAAAGGGTTTCTCCCTAGTATGAATCCTTTTATGTTGTTCAAGGGCAGAGCTGTAATTGAAGGATTTCTCACAATAGCTGCATTTATAGGGCTTCTCCCCAAGATGGATTCCTTTGTGGTTTTTAAGGCTGGAGCGTGAGATATATGCTTTCCCACACACATCACATTTATAAGGTTTTTCCCCAGTATGGATTCTTCTGTGGACTTTGAGGCCTGCGTTGTTTCTAAAAGTTTTCCCACACACATCACATACATAAGGTCTCTCTCCAGTGTGAATGGTTCTATGTTGAAGAAGAAGAGAGTTATAACTGAAGGATTTTCCACACTCCTTGCATTCATGGGCTTTCTTCCCAGGGTGAATGCTTTTATGGACTGCAAGGCCTGAGCTATAACTGAAGGCTTTGCCACAGACATCACACTTATAAGGTTTCTCTCCCGTGTGAATCCTTTTATGTACTATAAGGCCTGAGCTGTTCCTGAAGGCCTTCCCACACTCATCACATTCATAAGGTTTCTCTCCAGTGTGAATGACTTTATGCTGAATAAGAAGAGAACTATAATTAAAAGATTTCTCACACTCATCACATTTATAAGGTTTATCTCCAAAGTGGATGCTTTTATGGTTTAGAAGAGTTCTGCAAGTAATGAAGGCCTTCCCACACTCATCACATTCATAGGGCTTCTCACCTGTGTGGATCCTTTTGTGGACCCTAAGGCCAGAACTATTACTGAAGGTTTTCCCACAGATGTCACATTCATAGGGCTTCTCCCCTGTGTGGATCCTTTTGTGGACTCTGAGACCTGAGCTGTTCCTGAAGGCCTTCCCACACTCACCACATTCATAGGGCTTCTCCCCAGTGTGAATTCTTTTATGTTGGTCTAAAACAGAGCTATAATTGAAGGATTTTCCACACTCATCACACTTACAGTTCTTCTCCCCAGAATGGGTGCTTTTATGGTTTATAAGGCTCGAGTAGGACATGTAGGCTTTCCCACATTCCTCACACTTGTACGGCTTCTCTCCAGTATGGATCCGCTTGTGGACTCGGAGGCTTGAGCTGCTACGGAAAGTCCCTCCACAGTCATCACACTCATAGCGTTTTTCCCCAGTGTGCATAATTTTATGTTGAACAAGGCGGGAATTATATTTAAAGGACTTCCCACAATCATCACATTTATGCGATTTCTTAATAGCACTGATTTTCTGTGGTAGACTGGGATGAGAGTTTCCATTAATGTTCTCCATATGTTTGCTTTGTTCACTGTTTTTCTGTTCTATATGGACAGTCTCATGTGTAACATGTTTTGAGCTCAGATGTAAGCTTTCCTCAGGTACCTCATCTTCCTGTTCTGTCTTTATATTTGCCATGTGCTTGGCTTTGCCAATCTTTTCCCTGATGCCACTTTTCTCTTCCTTCATTCTTGTTCCCTCGGACTTTTCCAAATGATTCTCTACCTTGCTATCCCAATCACAAGTTTCACCAACCTTAGGTTTCTGCATATGATCCTTGTGAAGACCTTCTATTTTTGGCCACTTAGATTCTGCATTCCCAAAGTTTTCATACTTTTCAGTTGATTCCTCATCTTCAGTACCCCTCATCTTCAAGTGTGACACTAAATCAAGAAAATGAAAATACCTGTTCACTTTGTTTAGAAGAAACTCGAAGAGTTACATTAAAATTCACTCATTTGCTTAGCAAATATTTATTGAGTGCAAGCTGTGTGACAGGTAACATTTTATGCATTGGAGGTACAGCAGTGGACATATCAAAATTTCTGCCTCTGGGAGTTAATGTTAAAATGCTAGAGCCCCAGATTTTCAATGGAACAAAGAGCTTTTCTATTCTTGCAATAACAGCTTAGCATGAGGGCAGGTTAAAATGGACCTAAATGATGCACAAAACCAAGGGGCAACATTGATTGATTTTTAAACAATGTCACCCAGTTATGGAAAAACAAACAGAGGGTAGAAGAAATATCTGAAGAAAAAGAAAACAGAAAGACTAACTAGGAAGACAATAAGCAGAGGACAGCAAAACTAAAGAAGTAGAAAAATCAATACCTGGGTAGGTATATATGGGAGGTAGTTACAAAATCAGGAGGATGATCGTGTTAGAGATGAGGAAAAAGCAAGCTGTGGCTTCCTAGAGTTGGTTTGGCCTCCTGGACTTACCATCCAAGAAAAACATTGACCCTGGAAAGTTGGCAGTCTCCACTTATCATATGGGAGGAATTCTATATGGAAGACTACTCTCTGGCCTGGCAGAGAAAGAGTCTTTTACTCCTACTTATAAGCAGGCTAACATTAGGGTATGTCATAGATTAGAAGCAAAAACACAACCCATCAAGCAAAGGAAGTAATACTGCCTTGATTCAAATATGTAGACACGTGCTCTTGAAAGTTACTTCACCTTTTTTCCTCAACTGTAAAATGAGGGCAATAAGATTGTTGTGAATATTAAATAAGATAATATATGTAAAGAATTTAGAACAATGCATGTCACTTGGTGAGTCTATATAATGTTATTTATTTTATTATTTATGATAGTATTTTAATTGTTAAGGACCAGAAGTCAGATTAGAGGATCAAGGTTAGAACCTGGGGACTTAGGGAAGGTAAGCTCTTTCTCAAAGCAGATTTTAGGGCCTAGGCAGGGACTCTCTCATCACATATCACCCCTTGAAGGCACTCTGTACATAACTGGCACGCCATCAGCATCCACTGACAAGACTCCACTGATTCCTAAGAACCAAACAAACACTTCTAAGCCAGTTATCCCCAACCTTCGATATTTAGACATTTGTGATTAGACTTAGTTAAAATTTGGATGTCCCCTTCTTACCCTGGGTATTAGACTCTCTTGGGTCAGGACTCTGGAATCCTGTCACTCCTACTTAGAAACTATATGTAAACATGTGAGGAGGAAGTAGGGGCACTAAATGAAAAGCAAGATACACACCTTTAGTGACTCATGATCCAACTTAAGTTTATGGGAATGATATACTCCAGATTAAAATTTACAGAACAGGAGAGGATATTAAGAACTCCTGGTATCACTAGGAAGATTAAATAAAGCATCACTCAGCAGACATTAAACCAAAAGGTGGTTCTGCTGAGAGAACTTCACAAAATGATATTATGTAATGGTCACTGAGGAATGGTGCACATCCTAGTTTCCTGCCTCCCTTTATTACTTTGGGCAGAGCAGTCTATGTTACTTAAAGGATGACGCCTATTGGGTAGGCAATGGAATTCCAGAATCATCAACAATAGCACACCTTTTATCTGTGCTCTGATTCCTGCCCCCACACCACATCAAGAACCTTGCTTCATTCATTTCCCCTTCAACCTTGGTCCCTCCATCTTTACTGGTGCTCAGCCCTCAAGAAAGAAAGACATCCAAGTTCTTACAGCTTTAAACAAAATCTCCTAAAATAAACAGACAAAAATTGCCAGGAAAAGCTATAAGGGAGGACAAGCTATACCAGATATTAGAGCCTCTATAATTAAAACTGTCTTATACTGGTGTATGAGTAGACAGAGAAATTAATGGACTAGAACAGAAAGTACAGCTATAGACCCAACCATATATATATATATATCAAATATATGATAAAGATGGTATCTTTAATTACTGAGACAAAGATGGTCTTTTTAATAGTGTTGAGATGACTATAAAGCCATTTGGAAAAAGATAAAATTAGATCAATTCCTCACAATATACATAGCAATAAACTCTAAATGAAACAGAGATCTAAATAAAAAAAAGTGAAACTAAATAAGCACTACAAGAAAACATGGGTGAATACCTCTATAGGGCAAAGCTTTCTAACTATGACCCAGATGCAATGAAAGAAAGGATTGATAAATCTGACTACATAAACTTTTTCTAAATTACATGACAAACAAAGCACCATAAACAAAATCGACGAGAAAATGATAAAGTGGAGGGAAATGTTTGCAATATACATCATATATAAAGGGCTAATATCACTAACATACAAATAATGTTCAAAAACTTAAGAAAAACAGATAAAAATCCTACAGAAAAATGGATAAAAGATATGAACTTCAAAAAAGAAATACTGAGATGGCCCTTAAACATGTGAAAAGATTTTCATCTTTGCTCATAGGAGAAATACAAATTAGAATAACATCTCTCACCTGTCAGATCAGCAAATATTCAAAAGCTTGACTATATACTCTTTCAGTGAAGCTGTGGGGACACAGGCACTCACCTTGCAGAGAATACAACTCAGCACAACTCCTATTGAGGGGAATTTGCCAACATCTAACAAAATTCTGTATATATGTGTGTGTGTGTTTTAATTGTAAAAACAATTAAAATGGAAAGCAAACAGAAACAAATTAAAGTTCACAACTTTTATTATACATTTATTGTTTATGTATGTTCATGTATGCATGATATACTTCAATAAAATTCTATTTTAAAAAAAGGCAAAACAAAAACCAAAAACAAATGAACCCATTTGTGTTTACATGAATACTGTAATGACTCTAAGGGAAAAAAAAACACCACCACCAACAAAAACCAAAAAGAAAGAACTAAGCCAGGTAACTTAGAAACATAGTTTTTGACTATATGCCCTCAGCCTTGGAAAGGCTCAGGGTGAATGGGGAAGTCGGCAAGAAGAACTGAAAACAAATCCTGAACGCTTTTTGTAGCAAGTTTGTTTTCTGTAGCAAAAGCAATCTGAAACAATTCTAAAGGCATTATGGGACTGAGTAAATGAGTAAATTTGTTGATAATATAAGGAGCCATGGCTGTCCTGGAGAAAGAAGGGACACAGAAATACAGAATAGGGGAAAGCAAAAAAGAACCCTGAAGGGATGAGTTGGAGCTGTTGGTGTAAACCTGATTTCTAAAATATGTATATGTACACATTTGTGCATGTATGTATATGAGGGTATGTATATGTGAGTATGCATGCATATATTCCTTAGCGCTCTTCATCGAAAAGCCAAGAAGCAAAAACAGCTGTGTGGTAATGAGCACATCTAGCACCCTGTTCTGGGTCTCTACTACCACTCCCTGCTAAAATGAACCAGGGTTCCTCCAAGAAATGAGTGATTCTAGACTGGGGGCAGGGTACGTACAGCTGAGCTGGGACATCTTACCAGGCCAGCAAGTAAGGAGATATTCCAAAAAATGATGGGGGTATGTCACATGAAAGCAAGAGCCAGCCGAACACCCAATTTAAGTCCCATAATAAAGTACAGTAATGAATTATAAACTATTGAAAATATAAGATTTCATGAGTCCACACAGACACTAAACATACAAACAAACAGGAAGGCTTTTCGTTTACAACAGAATGTAAGGTCCTGCTGGTAAAAGTGGAGGGAATAATAGAGTTGGAAAAATCAGCATTTGTAACTCTCAAAGACTGGATCAGGTCAGAAACATCAATGGATTCTATATCCAGGAGATTTTGACAAGGAATAGGATATTTGCATGGTCTTAAAATGTTCCCCTACAGTACAGTTTCTATTTGGAGTGAAGGAAAACTTTGGTAATGGATGGTGGTGAAGACACAATACTGTGAATGTAATTAACACCACTGAATTGTATACTTGCAAGTGGTTAAAACAGAAAATATTATGTTGTATATATGTTACCACACTAAAAAAAAAAAAAGTTCCCCCACAGATTGCTTATTATTTGTAAAGAAAAAGAAATTAGCTGTCAGATATTCTAAATTAATGGGGGCAGAGGAACATGATGTGCTTCCACATGCATTCTCACCTATAAGAATGCATGACCTGACTTGAGTCACAAGGAAACATCAGAAAAATCCAAAATTAAGAAAATTCTACTAAAGGGGTGGAGGGAATGTGAGGAGAAGCTTGTATATATAGACTGTATTTTTCAAAAGTATAGAAAGGCTACAGAAATGTTGCAGATTAAAGAAGGTTAAAGAGACTAGATCATTAAATTCAATACCTGACCTCAACGGGATCCATACTGGAGGGAAAAAAAACTTAAAATTGACAACTGTACTATAATTATATAAGAAAATTCTTAGGAAATACACACAGTATTTAAAGGTAAAAGGCCATGATGTATGTAAGTTACCCTCAAACGATGTAGGAAAAAAAATATTTATGAAAGAGAAAGGTAGCACAAATGAAGAAAAATGTTAACAATAAGTGAATCTGAGACGAGTTCTGCTTCTTTAATGCTGCCAAAATATAAAAGACAAGAGAATGTAACAAAATATTAAGATATCCTTATACACTATATTAAAGATTCATTCTAGTATCTCAAGTTATCTCCGAGGCTGAGTGTTGCCCAAGGAACTTAAATTATGATCCATATCCTGCTTTTTTCCCCAGGCACCAGGCTTCTCCTGGAGACACAGAGATGGGTATGACAAGAGCCTGCCCTCAGAGAGTTTACAGGCTAGTAGGAGACCTGACAGGAAAAAACTAACAACTGAGCACATAGAAAGAACTTGCCCCTAATACTTGCTGTCCGAGTCCTGGAGAGTCAAGAGCTACTTCTCAAGGATCTCAAGGATCTAGACAACTCCTAAGAAAGGAATTATGGTACAATCTGGCTGCAAATTTTACAGTCATTAACAACAGACTACTGTTTAGTAAACAAACTAGCATTTACCTTGGGGATTTCCAGAGTATCAACTATATTCTTCAAGTCAATCTACTATCCCAAGTGTTAATTCTGTACCTTGAGTTCTTGATGCTAAATTTGACTTGGAAATGACCAGAGAAAGAAGAAAACAGAGGGAATGTGACAACAAAAAATTAGCGATCTCAGAAGAAAAATACCTAGGAAAGGGGAGAATGAGACAATGAAAGATGGGTCAAAGGAGTAAGTGAAAGAAGGAAGAGAATATCATTTGTTCTTTAATTACCGTTGTGCTTAATTTATGAATATTACAAATGTAAATGGCTAACATGAGTTGGTTCTATTGCTTAACCACAGACATAGGGATAAATGTGAGTTTTCTTTAAAGTAATAAATGAGGGGGTCGGATGTGGCTCAACTGGTTGGGCATCCGTCTCCCATATGGAGGGACCCAGGTTCGATCCCTGGGACCTCCCGGTAAATTAAAATAAATAAATAAATAAAGTAATAAATGAAGTAGAACATTCTTCATACCTGGTAGTGAAGAAGAGATTCTGAAAGTAAGGTTGAGAGATTTTCTGAAGCTGAAAGAGTGGGGACTGGCTTGAAGAAAGTCATTCATAAAAATAGTCTATTTAGGCTAGTGTAAAATTAAGCATTATAAACACAAGTCTCAGGAGAGAAATGCTATGTAGTTTTATTTGTTCTTTAAACATTATACATGAATTATGATACTGATTTGGCATATTTAACAATCTACCAATAACTAGCTGAGTTAATGTAAAAGAAAAATTATTTTATGATTGCTTAGTTCCTCCTTTTAAAACCCTTTTTCAGATATGCCCTAAAATCACATCATTTAAGTGCACCATTGATTAAAGTAACAAAAATTGGAAACAATTCAGATATGTATTTTTCTGACACATCTAAGATAAAGTGTAGGGTACTTTATCATCTGTGTGAAAAAAGGGGAACTAGCTACATTCATATTTGCCGGTATTTGCTTAGAAACCCTGGATGTATACGCTAACTAAAAGTAAATAAAAGTGGTTACCTAAAGGGATGGGGCCTAGGAAGATGGCTGAGCAGAGTGGGAGGGAGCCTCTTCACTGATACTTTTTTATACTTTTACTATCTAAACCTTATGAATGTACTACATATTCAAAAGTACATGGGGAAAAAAAGTATCGTACTTTCAAAAAGAAAACACTCCTGATGGCCACCTAGTTCAAACGTCTTAGAGCAGCACATTCAGTCCTGGCACTCCCCATTCACCTTCCATATCCCCATGCCAAGGTTTCTGCAGGCTACCCTCAGGTTCTGGAGCTTCCTCCATCTTCCCTTTACTTATCTAGTTAACTCCTCCTCACCCTTAGAGCCGCCTCCTCCGGGGTCACCACTGTCAGTTTACCGGCGAGGCGACCCAAGGGCAAGGGCGAGAGCGAGGGTCAGGAAGCGCCTCCCAGAGACTGGATCCATACCTGCAGCAAGTGTCTCCATCCATTATCCCCAAAGGAAAAAAAGGAGGAGGTGGCGGTGTGGGGGGGTGGGGGGTGGAGGGTGGGGGTGGGAGAGAGTTCGAATTAGAATACCCCTAGAGGTCCCTCGAGCGCTCGTATTTCACTCTAAAGTACGGGGGCCAGAGTTGAACTGTGGCGGGGCGCGACAGAGGGATTATTTTAAAGCTAGATTTTTTTCAAGGTTTCCCTCCGGCCTGAGACAACAGGGAATAGTTCAGGACCGCGCAGGCCGGACCCCGGCCGTTCTCCGGACACCGGGCAGACCCAACCCAAGCCGGGCCCGCGCGGACGGCCTTAATTGGAGCCCACAGGAAGCCCTGTTTGTTCCAGGAGCGCGCCCTACGCGCCTCTGCCGTCCCGAGGTCTTCCTTTCCTTCCCCTTCCCCGAAACGCGACTCCAGAGTGCGCCTCCTTCCCTATCCCGCCCGAAACCCAAGGGGCAGCCAGGACCCATCCAAGAAGGAAAAGGCGTGACAGGCAAGGACCCGGGGCGGAAGCGCGGGCAGCCACGGACTCACGTACTAGCTCAGGCGGCGCCGCGGGAGCCCGGCCGCCGGCGGGACAAAAGCGCAGACGGCCCGGCCGGAAGAACCCGCGCCGGGCCCGGGATACTTCCGAGTCCTCTCTGGGACTTTGACGTACTGACTCGATGGTAACTCCCCTCCCACCCCGAAAGCCTTAGTTCAGACACATGATCTGTGACGTATACGATGTCGTCGGGGCGGAGGAGGGTCTTATCTTCAACTACAGTCTATTGTGTGGGGCTTATAAGCACTGCAGGGCGGAGCCTGGAGATAAGGGAAGATTTCGCGACCCGACAAGGAAACGGAGTCCCCACCCCCGGCAGCGAGTACCTGCGTTCCCGGCCGGCAGGCGGAGCCTGAACCAGGCAGGAAAACCAGGTGGGGATCTCCGATGTATAGGGTCGCCAGCTTGACTGGGACCCCCGCCCCCTCTCCACCTCTCATCGGGAGCCCTAACCTCCGACCCAAAATAACTGAAAAGCATCCTTGCGTGCTTTTTCACATTAACATGAAAATATATTTTTTTCGTCTTAAATTTAAATAATTGCTCTAGATAGGATTTTTGGCTTATTATTAATACTGACATTTGAAAACAAATATGTTCATTCTTTCAAATATGTCTCATAGAATCTAAATCCACAACGTTTTGATACCTGCTATCATCCACATCTAACAGTCGGAAATTTTACATCTTTGGGGATTTTTCCCTTGAACTTATTTTATGTCCCTCACGGGATTTTTGTCCTAACTTAAAATATTTTCATTCTACGCCCCTCACAGAATTTTATCCTAATGTCAAAATATTTATGCTTTTGATTATTTTTGCTTAATAAATTTCGATGTTTTAAGTGTTTTTGTTCGCCCTAGCATACTTCTCCATAGCAAAATTAGAATTTTACAATTTTTTTTCTCTTTAAGTGTTATTTTTCTGGATTCTTAGCAAAAGTACAAAAATATATTACAAATTTTTACTCTCTGTTCTTAGACAAAATCAAAGGATTCTGGGACCATAACTTAAGATGGATTTTGTAACAGTTCAAGTTACTCTTAGTAGTTGGACAGTTTCACTTATGGCTAAAGTGAGATGTTTTCGGCATCAAATCTACACCTTTTTCATTTTTACAGAGGCAGGCGTTGAGAAACCCTGTTCACGTAGGTAAGTAGAGGGAATAGAAAGAGTAGTGTTGTAGCAATGATTCCTTGACTTCGTTGGGGTCTCCAGGCAAGTCTGAGCGAGTCTGCACCAATGCAAAGTGGCAAGCAGGGACGGCAGCCCAAGCCAGGAGGATATCCTTGGACTTGCTTAGGTTCTGGAGTTTTAGGCAAGTGCACCCGCAGGAGCTGAGGATTGCAAATAGGTTCCCCTAGAGCTGCCCCAGATGGTAGCCACATAGGCACCTCTAGCTAATGAGCACTTGAAATGTAGCTAGTGCAACTGAGAAACTGAATACTTAACAGCATTTAATTTAAATAGCCAGACGTGGCTAATGGCTACCTTATTAAACTGAACATCCCTTCCTTGCCTTGCCTCTGGAGAGTCACTGTCCAGATTGAAGTCGACTGTGTTTAGACCTTCCAGCCACCCACAGGAGGACAAGACTGGGTTTTTCCATCTAGGCATAATGGTAGAAAAAGATTTATGTCCAACTAGGGAAAGGAAGCAATGAAAGGTAGGGTATATGTGTGTGGGAAGGATCATAGGGAAGCTCAATCTTAATTCATTGAATTAAATAAATTGGGAAATAATCTTAATTCAGGTGAATTAAATTTTGGATGGATGGTTTTTCCTCCCTGAGCCTTGTTAATACTTGCATACTTGCAGGCACCTTGTATTTGGCTTTGTGTACACACACACACACACACACACACTCTTGCCTTTTTCAACACCAGTCTCTTCTAAACACCTACAAATCAGAGCAGAGTGTCTAGATATGTGCTGTTCAATACGACAGCAGCTTTTCACATGTCTCTTAAGCACCTAAAATCTAGTTAGTCTGAATTGAGGAGAGCTGTAAATCTAAAATCCACATCAGACTTCTAAGATTTAGTAGGAAAAAAAAGAAAGTATCTTACTAGTAATTTTTATGTTGATTACATGTTGGAATCACAATATTTTGGCTGTATTGGGTTAAATAAAATATTAAAATGAATTTCATCTATTTTACTCTAATGTGGCTACTAGAAAATTAAAAATCACATACATGGCTCATGTTACATTGCACTGCTCTAGAAGGCCAATAGGTGCAGCTAAGATGCTGTATGACTTTGCTCTTGCCTTGGGCTCATCTGCCTCCCCTTGAACTAAAAATTGTTGAGCTATTTTGAACTATGCCCAAACAGCTTAATTCCAATTCCACTTTTTGCCATTGAATTTGGTCACAAATTTATTTTAAAATAAAAATAAAAGTCTCCCTCCTACTATAGTATTATATCAGCTCATTATGTAAACTTTGGAAAACAAAGAAAAGGAATTAGAAAAAATACTCATTTGTGATCCTTTTTCCTATGGGACAACCACTCAGTAAACTTCCTTTTTCTGTCTATCAATTTGTGAATGTTTTTCAGATGGTTGTAGTCGTTCCATATCAGCAATTTTTATATAGCCTTTTTTTTTTTAACAAATGTTATATTATACATTAGTATTTTCCATGTTGTTACTCTTTGTGATATTCCATTGAGCCATAATCTCCTTAACCATTCTTAATATTGTTGATCGCTGAGGTAATAAATAGTATTAGTAGTGTGCACAAAGCTTTTTCTGTGTTTAAGATTATTTCCTTGGAATGGTTTTCCTTCTAGAATTACGGCATCAACAGATAAAAAAATATTTAACATTCTTCAATTTAAGAACATGGGGAATTATAAGCACTAATAGACTTCATAGGGAAACTTGGAAGCAGTCAGAGTAAAGAATCAGACAAGGATGTTATTCATCACTACCATTATTTACCATTGCAGCTGGATAAGAAAAAAGAAATCAGAATGTAAACATTGGAGAGCAAAGGGTATAATTATCCTTTTTGCAGATAATAGGATTTTATTCCTGGAAAGCCCAAGAAAATCAACTAGAAAAACTAGAATAAACGCTAAAAGAATTCAGTAAGGTGTGTGGAATCAAAATTAATATACAGAAAGCAATAGTGTCCTCATACAAACTACAAACAATAAGAATAATGAAAGGAAAACCCACATTTACAATAAAACAAACGCAAAAGACAAAATACCCAGGAATTAACAAAACACGTGCAAAGAAAATTTAGAATGCTACTGAAGGCACAAAAAAATGACCTAAACTATGAAAAGGTTTTTGGATGCACAATTCACATGGAAAGACTCAGCTTCAGAATGATGTTAATTCATGATTCTAACAATAATAAAAATAGCAACAGAATCGTCTTTGGAAACACACAATTTATTCTAAAGTTCATATGGAAAAATGGACAGGCTCTTAATGGTTTCTAGCCAGAAAATGTCTGAAAAAATATATGTGAGTGATGAGGGAACACTTTTAAGCATATTAATAATTAAACCAGTGTAATTCTGGGACATGAAGAACAAGTCTGAAAATAGATCTAAATAGTCCTATGTTTTTAGTATCTGATAAAGGTAGATTTCAAATCAGTGGGGAAAAGATGGTGTAGGGACCCCAGGGAAACATTAGGAAAAAATAAAGTTTGATTCAATGCTCAACCCTTTTGCTAGGATGAACTCCAAATGTATCAAAAGGTTTAAATGTAAAACAAAAACCACTATCCCTGCCATTGCCACCACCTCCATAAAAATATTAGGGGAAAAAAAAAAAAAAAAAAAAACAGAGGAGATTTCTTTGATCACATTAGAGTGGGGAAGATTTTTCTTAGCTATAACACAAAATCCAGAAGCCTTAAAAGTATAAAACATTTCTAAATATTTCATAAATATTTATAAAAAATATTTTATTTGGCAAAATCACACATATAAAATCAAATGACTAACTGGAAAAAAATATTTGCAACTTATATCACAGAGGGTAAAGTTCTCTAATATACAAAGAGCTCTTCCAAAACTAAGATCAGCAACCTGATTAAAAAAAAAAAAATGGGTTCACAGAATAGTAAACACCAATCTTTGCAAAAAGTGCAAACTCAAACATGGAGATACCATTTACCTCCTATCAGACTGGCAAAGATTGAAAAGTTTGATACACTGTTGTGGTGAAAACATAGGGGAAAACCCTCTCCTACCCAGCTGATGGGAGCATAGACTGACCCAAACTCTAGGAAGGGCACTTGGCAATATCAGTCAATACTTACATACCCTTTGACACAGCAATTTCACTGTAGAAAGTCACCATGCTGGTATAGTCATACACTGATGACATGGCATAAGAAAGGATTATTCACTTCATATATATATATATTTTAAAGATATATTTGTTTACTTTATTTATCCCCTCCTCCCCCAGATGAGCAAATGTCTGCTTATATTTGCTCGCCTTCTCCAGGAGGCACTGGGAACCGAACCTGGGACCTCCCACATGAGAGGCAAGTGTCCAACGGTCTGAGCCATATCTGCTCCCTGTGGGCTGTGGTGTCTGCTGGCTTGTGGCACCTGCTCATTGTGGCAGGGGCAGCATCTAGCTCATTACAGTGGGAGTGGCATCTAGCTTGTTTTGCAGCGGGGGTGGCATCTGCTCCTCTTCTTTTAGAAGGCACTGGGACCCAAACCATGGGACTGTCCATGTGGCAGGCAGGCGCCCAAATGGTCAAGCCACATCTGCTTCCCTTCATATATATTTTTAAAAGTAAAAGATTAATAGGCTCACAAATATAATAAAACCAAGTTGTCAATCAATAAATACATACTTCAAAAACAAAGAAAGTAAAAGATTGGAGAAAACCTAGAAGTCCAAAGTACAGAAGTGATTAAGTTGCTATACAGCCACTCAATGGAATACTATACAGCCATAAAAAGGAGGGAGCTCTTTATGAAATGGTATAAGAAAATCTCTAAGATGAATATTAAGTAAAGAAATCAAGGTACAAATCAGTGGGAATACTATGCTAAAATTTTTGTAAGAAAGGGCAAAAAAGAACTTGTACATATTTGTGTATGTGCATAAAAATATCCCTGAGAGTTGGCACCAGAAACCACTAACACTGGGAGGATTGTGGTGAGATGGCAGATTAGGAATCTTCAGGAATTAGTTCCTCCACAAAAACAACTATTGAACTGGCAGGAAATGTCTGAATAAACTATTTGGAAACTCCATAGTCAGTGGAACACTGTGCAGCATCCAGGGAAGTGGGAGGAAGAAGCTGGTATTGCTATAAATACCAGTGAGTTTCACCCTCCCTGCAGTCGCTATAATCCTCCTCCCCCAGGCTCCTGGTGGGCAGCAGTGGGAACTGGGGCGCAGGTACCTGGTGTAGCTTGCTGGAGCCAGAGTGGGGAATAAAAATTTAGTCCTTCAAAATTTAGGGGAGAACGGTCTGATCGCAGATCTCTACTTTGTTTTAGATGTCTAATTCTTTTTTTTTTTTCTGAGGTACCAGGGACCGGGGATTAAATCTGGGACCTCATATGTAGGAAGCTGGTGCACAACCATGGAGCCACATCGGCTTCCCTGAGTCTTTTTTTTTTTTTTTTTTCATTTGTTTTGCTTGTTTGTTGTTATTTTTAGGAGATACTGTGAATGGAATCTGGGACCTCCCACGTGGAAGGCGGGTGCTCAACCACTTAAACCACATCCACTCGCAGGTCTTTAGTTTTGTTCAGCTACTTCAGATAGGGCCCACTCAACCCCGCTTTGGCAAAGGCAGCAGAGTAATCTTAAAGACAGTAACCTTCCTCAAAAATAGGAAAAACAGTTAAAAGATTGAATTAACTGGGCAAGTGCTGCATCAAGAAAACATAGCTTCAAAAGCCATAGAAGAAAGTGCCATAGGGAAAGTGATATTCCCTGAAGAAACCTCCCAGAGATTCAGTGAATGAAAGACAAATCCCACTTGTTTAGTACACTAGAGGACCGTAGAGACTGGAGAAGGACTCCGCAAATGCTGGATCAAAAAAAGAGAAAAATAGGTAGGAAATTCCCATCCTGGACTTGCCGGTCTGCTCCGGTCCCCTCTCCTTTAGTTGATCCCATGCAGCTTAGGAGTTGATCAGAGACACAGGCTTAGGTCTCTCCCACCATGGACAGAGACAGTATAGCCATTCACAGCAAGGAGTTAGAACCTCATGCATATCCAAGTACAGGGGCCAAAGTCAGCAGTGGCCTAGGGAAGAACACAACCCTCTCAGGAATGCTGAATGCTGCATACAAAAGAGATACCACAGTAGAACGGCTGGCAGTGCTCACTCAATCCAATTTCTGATGGCTGGACCACCTAAATGCAAAATGGACTTTTCTAGAGTGACACACCTTTCTTGATTGACCCCATCTGGCTGCCCAGAGCAGGAACTGTTACGTGGAAGAAACAGAAGGTAGAAAAGCCTCACAGAGAGGAAGAAAAGGTGGGGTGGAGGGTTAAACTGAACTATAGTAATACAGGAGAGTCCCAGAACTGAAAAGTATAAGGAAAATGGAGCACGGAGTGAGGGAGAGAACTTAAGCAAGTCACAGGAGCTGGGGAGAAAATTTGGCACAAAAATGAACAAGAACAGATCAAGATTCCTGGAGAATGAACAGAGGAAATGAAGCTTTCTCCTGGAGGTGAAACAACTGGACAAAAGTGCAATTTTAAAAACTGGACTGCATATCTAGGAAAAGAAACAGATTAAGAAGAGCTGAGAAAATATGATGAGTTAAACACAGGCTATTCAGCAGAAATTTACCATACTAAGAAACAGGAAGATATGGCTCAGTGAAGAGAGCAAAGTAAAACTTCAGAGGAGAAACACAGAATTTGGAAAAACTAATCAAAGAAGTTCAAACAAATTTCCTAAATCAATTAAAAAATATGAGCTGCAGAGCAGGTACAGCTCAGTGGTTGAGCACCTGCTTTGCACGTACAAATCCCTGGTTCAATCCCCAGTACTCTCCCCACTCTCCAAAAAAAGTAATTTGCTAGAAAGAAGGAAAAATGCATAAAGAGATAAAGGATATTAAGAAGACAGTGTGTGTGCATAAAGAAAATTTTGAAAGTATAAAAAGAAACAAAACAGAACTTATGGGGATAAAAGGTACAATAGTAGATATTGAAAATAACCTAGAGGCATACAACAGCAGATTTGAACAGGCAGAAGAAAAAAATCAGTGAACTTGAAGACAGGACAATCAAAATCATACAGTCAGAGAAATGGATGGAGAAAAGAATAGAAAAAATTAGGCAGTGCCTCAGGGATTTGTGTGAAAGCACAAAGCACACAAACATATGTGTCATGGGTATTCCAAAAAGAGAAGAGAAAGGAAAAGGGGCAGAAGACTATTTGAGGAAATAATAGCCGAGAATTGCCCAACTCTTATGAAAGACATAAAAATGCATATCTAAGAAGCACAATATTCTCCAAACAGAATAAATCATAATGCCAAATGCCAAAGATAAAGAGAGAATTCTGGAAGCAGCAAGAGAAAAGCCATTCTGTCACATACAAGGAATCCTCAATAAGAATGTGCCAATTTCTCATCAGAAACAATGGAGGCAAGAAGACAGCAGTATGTTACATTTAAGGTACTAAAAGAGAAAAACTGCCAACCCAAAACTCTTTTAACTGGCAAAACTGTCCTTCAAAAATAAGGGAGAGTTTAAAATATTCACAGATAAACAGAAACAGAAAGAGTTCATCAAAAAAAGACCTGCCCTACAAGAATTCCTAAAGGAGTTCTGCAGGTTGAAAGGAAAAGACCGGGGAGAGTGGCTTGGAATAGTGTGAGAAATGAAGATTATCAGTAAGGGTAACTAAAAGGGTAAACCCACAATCCAATACTACTATATCCTCAGTATACAACCCTACTCTCTAGTTCCTATAAAAGTTAGAATACAATTGAACAAGAAAAAAGCATATATCCTGATAATGGGCATGCAAGATATAAAGTGGATAAAACAACATAAAGAGGGGAAAAAGAAGGATATGGGAGCAGAGAACGTGTACGCTATTGAAGCTAAGTTGGTATCTTTTCAAATTAGTAGGGTATAGATGTAGGTTGTGTAATATAAACTCCAGGGTAACCACAGAGAAAGTATTTTAAAAATACACAGAAAGAGAAATGAGAAAGGGGTCAGTCAGATTTATCACAGAAGATCAATTATACAGAAAAAGAGATTGCAAGAAAGGAAGAGAGAGACACATACACACAAAAGATATTACATGTTGCAGTTTGGCAGTTTGATGTAATTATGAATTCCAAAAATAGATATTGGATTATGCTTGTAAACTGGTCTGCTAATCTGGGCATGATTAAGTTATGATTAGGGCCTTGACTGGGCCCTTAAGTAGGGCGTGAGCCCCACCCCTTGGTGGGTCAGGGAATCAAATATAAAAGGCAAGGCAAAGGACAGAGGAAGCAGTTTTGAGTTGAAGTTTTGATGTTGGAGTCTTGAGCTGGAACCCTGGGAAGTAAGAGAGCTTGGTCGTGAGGAAGGAGAGAAAGCCCCAGGATAGAGACGAGCTATTCACCTCATAGTCTACAGCTGGCATTGTGGAGAGACGCAAAGCCTAGAGAGCCTCATAGTCTAAAGCTGACTTTGTGGAGGAACCAGAGGAGCTCAGCCCGGAGAGAAATGCAGCCCCGGGAATAGAAGAACCCAGGAAGCCTGAACCCTGGCAAACGTCAGCAGCTGTCTTGCTCCAACACGTGGCAATGGACTTTGATGAGGGAAGAAACTTACGCTTTATGGCCTGGTAACTTTGGACTTCCACCCCAAATAAATACCCTTTATAAAGACCAACAGATTTCTGGTATTTTGCATCATCACCCCTTTGGCTGACTAATACATTACATAAAAACCAAAGGACAAAATGGCTGAAAAAAGTACTGCCTTTACAGTAATAACACTGAATGCTACTGGATTAAATTTACCAATTAAAAGACACACGCTGGCAGAATAGATTTTTAAAAAGTATGATCCAACTATATGTTTTTTATAAGAGACTCACCTTCTATTCAAAGACACAAATAGGTTGAAAGTGTCCTAGTAACCAAAAAAGAGCTGGGGTAGTTATACTTATATCAAACAAAATATACTTTAATTCATAAATTGTTATGAGACAAAGAAGGACACTATGTATTAATAAAAGGGGCAATCCACCAAGAAAATATAACAGTCATAAATATTTACACCCCTAACCGCATGTCCCAAAATATATGAGGCAAAACACTGGCAGAACTGGAGGGAGAAACAGACACCTCTACAATAATAATTTGATACATTAATATACCATTCACATCAATAGATAGAACATCTAGACAAGAGATCAATAAGGAAACAGAAAACTTTAATAATATAATAAATGAACTAGACCTAACAAACATATACAGAACATTGTACCCCAAAACAGCAGGATATACATTCTTCTCAGGTGTGTATGGATCATTCTCCAGGATAAACCACATATTAGACCACAAAAAAGTCTCAATTAATTTAAATTTTTTTTAACTTTATTTTGTACATTTAATAATTGAAAACATAAACAATTAAAAACTAAAAAGTAAACACGGATGAATAAATATATACATTTCTCTATTAAATGTAATGGATACATATAATTTTTTTTTTTTTTTGATCAAACTATGTTACACAATATATTTGGTTCATAGTAACGCATTCATACAGTATTTGTCCTTTTGTGTCTGGCTTGCTTCGCTCAACATAATGTCCTCCAGGTTCATCCATGTTGCCATATGCTTTATGACTTCATTTCTTCTTACAGCTGCATAATATTCCATCATGTAAATAGACCACAGTTTGTTTATCCATTCATCTGTTGATGGACACTGGGTTGTTTCCAACTTTTGGCAATGGTGAATAATGTGGCTATGAACATCGGTGTGCAGATGTCTGTTCGTGTCACTGCTCTCAGTTCTTCTGGGTATATACCCAGTAGTGGTATTGCAGGGTCACATGGCAAGTCTATATTCACCTTCTTTAGGAACTGCCAAACAGTCCTCCATAGTGGTTGTACCATCCTGCATTCCCACCAACAGCGAAGAAGTGTTCCTGTCTCTCCACATCCTCTCCAACACTTGTAGTTCTCTGTCTTTTTAATAGTGGCCATTCTGATAGGTGTGAAATGATATCTCATTGTAGTTTTGATTTGCATTTCCCTAATCATGAGTGATGTTGAGCATTTCTTCATGTGTTTTTTTTTTTTGCCATTTGTATTTCTTCTTCGGAGAAATGTCTATTCAAATCTTTGGCCCATTTTTTAATTGGGTCATTTGTCTTTATTGTTGAGTTGTAACATCTCTTTATATATTCTGGATATTAAACCCTTATCAGATATGTGATTTCCAAATATTTTTTCCCATTGAGTTGGCTGCCTTTTCACCCTTCTGACAAAGTCCTGTGAGGTGCAAAAGTGTTGAATTTTGAGGAGGTCCCATTTATCTATTTTTTCTTTTGTTGCACGTGCTTTGGGTGTGAGGTCCAAGAAACCACCACCTACTACCAGGTCTTGAAGATGTTTCCCTACATCAATTAATTTTAAAGGATTGAAATCTTACAAAGCATCTTCTCTGATCATAATGGAATGAAGCTGGAAATCAGTAACAGGCAGAGAATAGGAAAACCCACAAATATATGGAACTTAATATCTTAATATCTCTTAAACAATCAGTGAGTCAAAAAAGAAATTGCAAGGGAAATCAGTAAATATCTTTAGATGAATGAAAGGAGAACACAACATATCAAAACTTATGGGATGCAGCAAAGGCAGGGCTGAGAGGGGAATTTATGGCACTAAACATTTACATTAAATATGAAGAAACGCACACTTCGTTTTGTTGCTTATGAGTAGTTTTCTATTTTTCTTTCTTTCTTTGTCTTTTTCAATATGCCCAAGCCATCCAAGTCTGCTCCTGCCGGGAAGAAGTTCTCTAAGAAGGTGGCGACCAAAGCACAGAAGAAGGAAGACAAGAAGCACAAGCACAGTCACAAGGAAAGCTACTCTGTCTACGTGTACAAGGTACTGAAGCAGTTCCACCCTGATACAAGCATCTCTTCCAAGGCCAAGGGCATCATGAGCTTGTTTCTCAACAATATATTCTAGTGCATCCCAGGCAAGACATTGAGCCTGGTGCCTTTCAAGTGCTCAACCATCACCTCCAGGAAGATCCAGATGGCCGTGCACCTGGTGCTGCCCAGGGAGCTGGCTGAGCACACTGTGTCCGAGGGTACCAAGGTTGTCGCCAAGTACACCAGCTCCAGCACTGAGTCTGGGAGTATAACATTGCCAAAAACCAAAATGACAATCTTGAAGAATTTAAAATTCCCTGGAGGCAATTCTGGAGGGAGTGTGGAACAGGAGAGATGGCAAGGAAAGAGGAGCCAGCAAAGTATATTTTAAGACCAGAATGATTTTTGCCTTTTGGGGGGCAGCCACAGAAAATTTCTCTGTAAGATAGTCAAAGGAATTTTAAGAACAGAAGAGGAAAATCAAAACAAAACATATACTTTAGCTATGTCTGTTTCCCACTCGAAGTTAGAATGTTTGTGTGTGTGTGAATGAGAGACAGAGAATAAGAGAGAATCACACACACACAAAAAAATGTGCAGAATTCAAACCTGTATTGATGGACTGCAGTTAAAAACAGGGTCCCCACATTTATATTCTCCTTTGGCCATGTCTCATCATTAGTTCACAAGGATTCCACAGAAGTCCTAGTGCAGTGCTTTACTAAAATGCAGAATATTACTGAATTTAGTAAGGAATACTATAATAATAGCAAACCTTTCCCATTATTCCTTCCCAAGGATTTTTCAGTTAAATAATGTTTCTTTAATGTGTACCTGTGTGAGTTAGTATTAGATAGAGTGACAGACAACCTAAAATACTCACTAGTTACACAAAATTTAAGTCTATTTCTCCCTCACATAAAGGTGCTTTACTATCATTTAGGAACTCATCTTCTATGTGTAATGTGTGTTTGCTCTGTTATTTGAAAATATTCTGAAATATATTCTGCTATTGAATTCTGCTATTGGGGACCAAAACAACAACAACAAATGGGGTTGATGAAACTCCTAAGAAATATTAAGTGTGTAAGCAAGAAGTTTGTAGTATGTAGATAAACTTAAAAAGTTGTGTTCAGTGTGGATTGTAAATTAGCCTGTTAGACATATTAGACATAAAGTCAGTAGAATCACATGTGCTACATAGAGATAAGAAGAGATGAAAGAACCGGGTATTGTCACATGTTTGTGAGACACCAGATATTTATGAAACACCCCATATTTATGAGATCATAAATCAACCAACCATTGGTGACACCCATTTTGACCCCATTTGTCCTCTGCTACAAACATGCAGAAAAGGCACAGCTACTTTAAGATATCATTGGCGAGCTATTCCGATGACTGTGTAGTTGTCTCTGCATCTCTCCAATAGAGCAAGCATGTGGTGGCCCCAAGTATCTTCCATCTACTGAGTCCCTTTGCTCATCATCATCAGGTCAGGTTCTAAGTGGGAAAGACTGATAAACAGAGAAAGAAACAGCACATATTAACATTATATAACCAAGAATTCAGGTAGTGTGACCATTCCATTTGCAACCTATCTGGGATGTGTTAACCTGTCCCACCTCTTCCCCCCACCCAACTTCTCACTATGTAATTTTAATTGATTCAATAAAATTAAATAAACCATGAAAAAATGAAGAAAGAGCTAAAATAAAAAATCTAGCTGTAACCTGGAAGAACTAAAAAAAGAACAGCAAGCTAATCCCAAAGCAAGGAGAAGGAAAGAAAGAAAAAAGATTAGAGTAGAAAAAAATGAAAATGAGTATATATATATATATAAACAGAACGACAAACCCAAAATTTGGTGCTTTGAAAAGATCAATAAACTGATAAGCCCTTAGCCAGACTGAGAAAATAAAAAAGAGAGGATGCAAATAAATAAAATCAGAAATGTGAGAAGGGTCATCACTACTAACCCCACAGAAATAAAAAGGATCATAAGAGGATACTATGAACAACTGTATGCCAACAAATTAGACAACCTGGATTAAATGGACAAATTCCTAGAAAGGTACAAACAACCTACACTGACTCTAGAAGAAATAGAAGACTGCAACAGACCAATTCCAAGTACAGAGATTGAATCAGTCATCACAAATCTCCCCACAAAGAAAAGCTCAGGACCAGATATCTTTGCAGGTGAATTGTACTCAACATTCCAAGAAGAATTAATGCCAATCCTGCCCAATCTCATCCAAAAAATTGAAGAGATGTGAACACTACCTAACTCATTCTATGAGGCCAGCATTACCCTAATGCCAAAACCAGATGAAGATACTAGAAGAAAAAAAATTACAGTCCAATTTCTCTTATATAAATACAAAAATCCCCTACAAAAATACTTGCAAATCGAATCCAACAGCACATTAAAATAATTACACACCATGATCAAAGGGGTTTATCCTAAGTATGCAAGGGGAGGTCCAACACAAGAAAATCAATTAATATAATACACCACATTCACAAAATGAAGGGAAAAAACCACGTGATCATCTCCATCGACACAGAAAAGGCATTTGACAAACCCAGCATCGTTTCTTGATTAAAAAACACTAAGAAAAATAGGAATAGAAGGAAACTTACTCAAAAAGATAAAGTGCATATATGAAAAACCAATAACTAACATCATATTAATGGTGAAAGACTGAAAGCTTTCCCTCTAAAAACTGAAACAAGACAAGGATGCCCACTGTTACCACTGTTATTCATTATTGTCTTGAAGTTCTAGACAAAGCAGTTAGGCAACAAAAAGAAATAAATGGCACCCAAGTTGGAAAGGAAGAAGTAAACTTTCACTATTTGCAGATGACATGATTCTATATCTAGAAAGTCCCTTCAGAATACACCAAATCTACTATACCTAATAAATTCAGTAAAGTAGCAGGTTACAAGATATGTGCAAAAAATCAGTAGTGTTTTTATACACTAGTAATGATCAATCTTAGGAGGAAATCAAGAAAAAATACATTTATAATAGCATCTGAAAGAATCAAATAGCTAAGAACAAGTTTAACCAAAGATTTAAAAAACCTGCACATATAAAACCATGAGACATTTCTAAAAGAAAGATCTAAATAAATAAATGGAATGACATTCTGTGTTCACGGATTGGAACATTAAATATCACTAAAATGTCAGTTCTACCCAAGATGATTTACAGATTCAATGCAATCGCAATCAAAATTCCAACAGTGAGGAGGGAAAGGGAAGAATAGGTGTAACATTGGGCAATTGGGGGACATTGGAATTTTTCTGCATAATATTGCAATGACCAGTATACATTTTGTCAAAACCTATAAAATTGTGTGGTGCAAAGTGTAAACCATAATGTAAACTATAGACCATGCTTAGTAGCAATGCTTCAATATGTGTTCATCAATTGTAACAAATGTACCACACTAATGAGAGATGTCATTAATAGGGGAAAGTGTGTGTGTGTGTGTGTG
>JAKSZT010037276.1:472865-519204 GCA_026826555.1 Tolypeutes matacus
CGATGTCTAAAAATATAAAATACCCTTCCCTGTCTTCCAACCGAACCCTCCCTTCTTTGGGAAGTGTCCCTTCCTCCTGGCTCCGCAGCGGCCCGGGTCTTGTCCCTGGGTGGCTAGGGAAATCAGCTGTGTTCCCCGACCAAAATCCCCCCTCCGGTTCACCGGGTGCTGACTAGCTCGTTTGCTCTGTTCACACAAGGTCCAAGGGGCGCCAGGCAGCCAGCTCCCCAGAAAATAAAACTTTTTGCCCCGCCCGCGGCTCCAAATGACCGTTTTATCTTTTTTTTTCCGTAACCGCGGGGCTCAGCCGCCTGTGCCAACCTCCACCGGCAGCCTCAAAACTCACGAATCTCCACCGTTCGGTCCACGCCGCCGATCCGCGCAGATAGTTGTCCCAAGCTTCTCACTCCACGCGTGCACAGCACAGACCCCCGGGCAGGACCCTGTCCCCAATCCGCCTTGCTCTGGGAGCTTGCAGTGTGCGCCCTCCTACACCAACGCCATCTTGCCGCCCTCCCAACTTTTTCTTTTCTAATATAAACATTTAAAGGTAAGCATTTCTGTTTTGAATTAGTTAAGTGGATTTAAAATTTGGATCTGGGTGGAGGCCAGGTGTGACACAATGGGCAACCCAGGCATGAGAAAAGATAGCTTGTTATTCACAGGTCCCAGAGAGAGAAGGGTGCCATGAAGAGTCAATGGTAAGCATGATAGTCAATAGTGCAGGTGACTCAACCAGCAGGTGGTGAGCAGATAAGCAGAGCAAGAGGGACCCATGGAGTTGAACTTTTATTATGGTCCAGGGTGGAGGTTAGCAGATATCCCATGCGAGTCAAGGACTGGTTAAGTTTAAAGCAAAGATACACAAAAAGGAAAGGGCCTGGGAGTCCAAGGGTAGTGGGGATAATTGGCTTATCATTTAGGGCCTGCTGTGGGTTCTGCCTGAGGTATGTGGGTGGTGGCCCAGATAAGGTTTTGGGCCTGGGGGAGTTTGTGCCCCAGGACTGGAGAGCTACTTATTAACTAGGTCAAAGGTCAGTGTTGAGGCAAGTGGCTCAGCCAAAGTAAGATGAATGCTATTAATTATTTCTAAGTGTATAGTTTCTTAAGTTGTTGAATTTCTTTTATCTCTTAATTTCATTGCGGTTAGCAAATGTGTTCTTTGTGGTGGTAGTTTTTTGCTATTTGTGTAAACTTCCTTTCCGAACTAGTACCTGGTCACTCTTTGTGATATTCCCTGTGTTTGAAAAGAAGAAACCAGCATGATCTCTAATTGTGGGTGCCCTGGCTTAGTGTGTTTAGTGAATGGCTTCATGAATGGGTCTTCTCATTTCTTCCATATTTGAACCACTGCCTGTGTACCTTTTGCTATATCGTAGATCCTTGTTAATGGAGGCCTTGTCTTGTTCTAACCAGTCCTAACTGCAAATTCAAACAAGAGAGGGTCTGACAGGATTAACTTGGACTGTGTCAGGAACTATCAGTCTCTCCTGCTCTTGGATACGACTCATGGAGCCCTGTCTGTATGTCTGGACAACCCACTACTCTGTACAATGCTGCCTGGCAGACTGGCCCCCAAAATATCCTTGCACCTGACATTCTGTACCATCTACCCAGGGCAAAGTCTTAACCCCAAACGAAGCTCTCTTCCAGTCTCCTCCACCTCATACCTAAGCTTAGTCAAGATAGGTGTTTATGGCCTGCTAATAAATGTTCATTGATCACCTGGTCCAGTGATTCCAAATCCAGAGTCCTGATACTGCTAACACATGCAGGTGGCAGGGAGACTCTGAGAAGAATGCTGAGCCTCTTCATGTCTCCCAAACCTGGAACAGCTGGCCTGATCTCCTCTGCTCTCTAATCCATCCATCCATCCATCCCTCCTGTCATCTGTTTGCACAGCCTGATCCTGATCCAAATGGACACATCCATGCCTCTCATGCTCACAGTGTCCTCAAACTGGTGTCAGGTAAGGCTTCCAGGCTATATTCCTCTCTGTCCTCTTCTTGTAGTTCCCAGTTTGAGTTCTTTAGATACAATGATTCAGGCATTTTTGTTGTCTGTACCCCTCTATCTGAGAGACTAGATTTCCCAATCTGAGCTGGATTCTACTAGTTCCAGTCTGGCAAGTACCAATGCCAGGGGCTGTGGGAGGATTATGAAAGCCTGAAGTACTTGAGTCCTGTGGAAACAATTATAGTCACCCAGAAATAATGGCAGCAGAGCTGCTGAAGAGAGGTTGCAGTAGTGGGGAGGAGAACACCGAAGCTATTATGGTTAATCAAATAAATGTTTGCCCCAAAATAGCTGTGGGTTTAGGCAAGGAGGTCTTTAATACAACATTGAGGTTTCTGACATGGATGCCTGGGAGGAAGGAGGCACCATTTAGGGCATTTGGGGAAAAGAAAATGTGCCGTTGTGGACAAGCTAAATTATAATGCCTATGGTATGCTATCTGAGACTGGTGTAAGGAGTCCAGATATTTAAGTGAGGAATAAGTTTAAAACTCACATTCTGGGCAGAAATCAATTCTGGAGCTGTCAGAGGTCAAGGGAAGCACCCATCCCACAGCAGATAAACTCAAAGCGATGGTGGCAGGAGAGTGATAGTCAGGGGGCATCAGCAATACCTGCAACACTAGGTTCACAGGTAGCTGGTCAGAGAGATAATGCTGCAAATTTATACTTCATTTTGTAATACTCTCCTTGAAGGTGCAATATGGAATACATTTCATCAAGATTAAGAAAACATTTAAAGTAAAAAATAATTGGTGCTAAATGTTTTTTAAAAAATTACTTATTAGAAATTCACACATGGGACATACTATCTCTTATGCTGATGCACAGTCCACCCCCTCCATGTGTATGCCTACAGTAGTAAATGAATATATGTGCCTTGATCTGGAGATATTCTTAGCCAAAGGGAGTGTGTACATAAAAGTAGAAGGGAGTAGATTTCCACAGCTTGTGGTCTCTCTAAGAAGGAATCTAATCATTACAGAATGGGAATTGTGTTTTGGACCAGGAAATTTAAAGAAATGATCATAAACAGATGAGCAAGTGTGCAAAGGAAATAGTGCCCCCATTCATTGTTTCTGGGGCCCATTTCTGTGCTAGGCACTTGTTGTACACAGGGGATGCTTGGCTGAAGAAAACAGACAGAGCTCATCCACATGTCCACTTGTTCCTGAGGAGCTGAGAGCTGTGCAGGGGAGATTCATGGAAAACAAATAATCATCACCAGTGAAACAAGTTGATGAAATTTCGAAGGAAGTTGGGGACAAAACTGAACCAAACAAATGCTAACAAAATGAAGGTAGGACTTGTTGATAAAGTTTTAGATTAAGCACCATTCAAGGCTAAAATTATAAAGTAGAAAAACAGAAATTATTACACAAGTGCAATAGGTACTTCCATGGAAAGAATACATCAAACCATGAATGCATTGCAGGCCAAATCTCTGAAATAGAAACGGAAATCTCCTGGTCACAGTAATGCATGTCTTTCAGAATTTGTCAGAATAAATAGATAAAAAATAAGGAAGCACAAATAATGTTTAAGTTACGGATGGGAATATATATTTCTCTATCATACTCATGAAACTTTAAAAATGTGCTTGAAGGAAACCTTAACAAATTTCCCCAAACTGGGGATTTTATGGATACATACTCTGTGGATAATCTAATAACACTGGAAATCACATTTACAAGTCCTACCTGTGAATTAAAAACAGACTCCTAGTATTCACCTGAATCAAGGTTGAAATCAAGTATGAAATAATAAATTATATAGAAACTAGGGTAAAGGGAATCATTTAACCTATCAAATATTGCTAAGAGTGATCTCAGAAGAAAATTATAGCTTCTCTCTAACTTGGGACATGGAATAGAGAGCTTCCTCTGTTCTCTAATGAAAGTATTACACAGTGGAAAACAGGAATATTGTCTTAAGATGTGGGAAGGATGTTGTGGTAGTTTGGAGCTACGTACCCCAGAAAATCATGTTCTTAAACTTAATCTATTCCTGTGGATATGGACACCTTGTAAATAAGATCTCTTCTAGATGTTACTTCAGGTAAGGTGTTGCCCAAATCAATCAGGTTAGGTTTTAATCTGAATTATTGGTGGCCTTTATAAGCACAGTGAAGGTCAACCAGAAGCTTAAGATCAGCTGAACCCAGAAGAGAAGGGCAAAGCCAGGAGAGGTCACCATGTGCATGTGAAGGAGGAGACGGGGCCAAGGATCACCAATAGCCAGCCCCAAAACACCATAGTCTTCAAGAAGAAAGCATTGCCTTGGTGACATGTTGGTTGAACTTTTCCTGGCCTCAAAACTGTGAGCCAATAAATGCCCATTGTTCAAGCCAAATCCATTTCATGGTATTTGCTTTAGCATTTAGGAAAATAAAACAAATGTGAAGACTTTGAAGATCATGTCACACAAGCCCTTCAAGCTGCACCAGCTCTACAGATTGTATTCTCAGATGGACGAAGCCTGCTTGGCTGGGATGGCACATTTTCCCAGTACAAATCTTAGCAAATGTGGAATGAGGCAGGAATGTTTATTCCCAAATTCAGAATGCTTAGAAGAAATGATTTAGTTTCCTCATTGTGCAAAAATCTGCTCAAGTCTCTGCTTTGAAATATTTGCAATATAAATATAGAAGTGAGATTTCTGAGTCATATGGTAACTCTAAACCCAACTTTCCATGGAACTGCCAAACTGTCATCCATAGCATCTGCACCATTTTGCATTCCCACAACAAAGAATGAGTGTTCCTATTTCTCCATATCCTTTCCAACACTTGTAATTTTCTGTTTTTTTATAGTAGCCATTCTAGTGAGTGTGAAGTGCTATCTCTTTGTGGTTTTGATTTACCTTTCCCTAATAGTTAATGATGTTGAGCATCTTTTCTTGTGCTTTTTGACCATCTATGTATCCTCTTTGGATAAATGTCTATTCAAGTCTTTTGCCAATTCTTGATTGCATTGTTTGTGTTTTTATTGTTGAGTTGTAGGATTTCTTTATTTGCTCTGAATATTATACCATTATTGTATATGTGATTTCCAAATATTTTCTCCCATAGAGTAGTTTGTCTTTTCACTATCTTGATAAAGTCCTTGGACACACAAACATGTTTAATTTCTTTTTGCTTTAATTTGGTACCTTATTTTTATTTATTTATTAACATAACTTTTATTTTTAAAGAGGTTTTAGATTGCAGAAAATATACCTCAAAATTATAAGTGTTTCCCATATACCTCACCCCTCCCCCTTCAACATCTTTCCCCATTAACAGCATCTTTCATTAGTATGGTACATTTGTTACAATTGATGAACATATACTGAAAGCATTGCTACTAACCAAGGTCTATAATTTATATTGTGGTTTATACTTAATTCCAATGCCTTAAAAATGTCCTATATTCCACCTATTATTCCCTCCCCCTCTCCTCAGAAGCTCTGGTAACCACTATGTTTATATCAATGTTATATGTTCTTCCATTACTATTATATTAATAAGTTTACTTTTCATGGTTGCATTCCCCTCCATAACATTTTTAATTTTGATGAGTTCCCATTTATCTATTTTTCTTTTGTTGCTTGTGCTTTGGGTATAGAGTCTATGAAACCATTGTTCAATACAAGAGCCTAAAGATGCTTCCTTAGGTTTTCTACTAGGAGTTTGATAGGTCTGGTTCTTATATTTAGGTCTTTGATCAATTTTGAGTTAATTTTTGTATGTGGTGTGTGATGGTTAGGCTCATGTGTCAACTTGGCCAGGTAATTGTGTCCAGGTGTTTGGTCCAGAAAGCACTGGGCTAGTTGTAATACAAGAGCATTTGTAGATTTTGATCATCAGTGAGTTTACTGCGTGGATGGCTGAGTACATCTGCATCAATCAGGGAGAATGCATCATCAATGGATGATGCTTTTATCCAATCAGTTGAATGCCATAAAAGGGGAAGTGATTTCAACATTCAGAGAGAATTTCCCAGCTCCTCATTGGACAGCTAACTTCTCCCAGAAACTCATCAAGGACCTTTCATCGGACGTTCATTGGAGCCCGTGGTTTGCAGGCTGCCTGTGGAACCTGGACTTGTGCATCCCCATGGTCACATGAAAGACTCTTACAAAATCTCATATTATTGACAGATATCTTCTGTTGCTTCTGTTTCCCGAGAGAACCCTGACTAATACATGGTGTAAGATAGAGGTCCTATTTCATTCTTTTGCATATGTATATTCAGTTCTCCCAAGATCATATTTTTTAGATGATCATGTGCTTTTTCTCTTCATTCTGTTAATGTGGGTATGATATTAATTGATTTTCTTATGTTGAATCACCCTTGCATACCAGAAATAAATTCCCCTTGATCATGGTATATTTCTTTTAATGTGCTGTTGGATTTGATTTGCTAGTATTTTGTTGAGGATTTTCACACCTATATAATAATAGAAATTGTTCTGTAATTTTCTTTTCTGGTATTATCTTTTTCTAGTTTTTGTATTAGAGTGATTTTGGCCTCATAGATTAAGTTAGGTAGTGTTCCCCCCTCTTCAATATTTTGGAAGAGGTTGAGCAAGGATTGGTATTAATTCTTCCTGGAATATTTGGTAGAATTCATCTGTGAACCCATCTGGTCCTGGTCTTTCCTTTGTTGAGATATTTTTGATGACTCATTCAATCTCTTTACTTGGAATTGGTCTGTTGAAGTCTTGTATTGCTTCTAGTTTCAGTGTACATTGTTTGTGTGTTTATAGAAATCTGACCATTTCATTGAGTTTGCCTAATTTGTTGGCAAGCAGTTGTTGATAGTATCTTCTTATAGCCCTTTTTATTTTTGTGGGGTCAGTAGTAATGTCCCTGTCTCATTTCTGATATCACTCATTTTAATCCTCTCTCTTTTTTCATCAGTCTAGCTAAGGGATTTAGATTTACTGACCTTTTACAAAAAGCAATTTGATTTCATAGATTGTCTCCCTAGATAGATGTATTCCATGGTAAGACCCATCAACAGGTGCCAATTTCCTGGGGTTGTCTGCCCTGCCTATAGGTCTAGATGACTCTAGAGCCCTCAGGAGCACCCCTGCTTGAGACATTATTTACTGTGGCAGTCAGTGAGATCCTCCTGAGACATGAATAAGTATAACCTCTGGAATGACTTCCTGACTCACTTTGAAATCTCTTAGCCATAAAAACTCATTTGTATTTAGTATTTCCCTCTTTTAGTCAAGGTCTTTTTCCAAATGCATTACTAGGGAAGCTGGTGTGGCTCAAGTGACTGAGCTCCTGTCTACCACATGGGGGATCCCTGGTTTGGTTCCCGGTGCCTCCTAAAGAAGATAGCAAGCTGACATGATGGGCAGGTGTGGGAAGCTATGCAACAAGAGATAGAAGAAGAAAAACATATAATGAGAGACACAACAAAGCAGGGAGCAGAAGTTCCCAGTGCCTCCTAAAGAAGATGAGCAAGACAGTGAGCTGATGCGAAGGCCAGGCAAGGCAATATGACTCAAAAAGACACACAAGAAGAAAAAACATAATGAGAGACACAACAAAGCAGGGAAGGGAGGTAGCTCAAATGATTATGTGCCTCCTTCCCACACCTGAGGTCCTGGGTTTTGTTCCTGGTGCCTCCTAAAGAAACAAGGAAGAGAAACACACACAGTATGTGCAAACAAGAGGGAGGGATAAATAAATAAAACAAAAATTTAAAAGCAAAATCAAATGAATGCATTACTAGTTGATGCTTGGTAATAATCCCTCAGTGCCAGGGAGGCCTATCCCAGGGAGTCATGTCCCATGGTGTGGGAAAAACTGTGAATTCATATGCTGAGTTTGACTTTGAGAAGAGTTCATATATGAGTACCAAGGAGGCTTTCAGGAGGTAACTGTTAGGCAATATATATTACTAGGCTAAGTTTCAACTTTTACAAGAATAAGGCTCATAAATGCAAGCATTAATATCAGGGGCCTGGCGTGATCTGTCTTCTTTCACTAGGCACTGCCTATATACTGTAGAGATTCTTGCCACTCTTTTAGAGAATGTCACAGGACTCCCCTGAATGGAAATCTAATATTTTGTTGGATATTGTGTGGGTCTCCACCCACTAAGATAATACCCAATGACCACATGAACACATTCATATTCCATAAAGGCAAGCCCTAGGTGCATTCTTCCCCCACACATCCATGCTCCACTGACATCCTGAACCAGTGATCCTCCCCTGCCATAGTTGTAACTTTTCTGTAATCCAAAACATCCCCCAAAACAAGGTAAAAATTTTGTGCATTGTGACTTTCATCACCGTAAGACCTGTTATCTTTTATGTATATTTATAATTTCTTCTGCGAGTTCCAATGTCTTCTTTTTTTTTCACATTATTTTCAAAGATGCTTTAGGTTACAGAAAGTCACATCAAAATTATAGGTGGTTCTCATATACCCCACCCCCTTCCCCTCTCACATTTTCCCTTATTAATAACATCTTACATGAGTATGGTACATTTGTTTCAATTGATGAACAAATATTGAAGCATGCTACTAACCATGGTCAATGGTTTACATTATGGTTTACACTTTGCAATGTACAATTTTATGGGTTTAGAAAAATTGTATAATGGCCTGTATCTGTCATTGCAAAATCATGCAGAACAATTCCAATGCTCTAAAAATGTCCCATAGTCCAACTATTCTTCCCTCCCCCTCCCTTCAGAACCTATGATAACCACTAAGTTTCAATTTCTCAAGCATAAGGTTCATTGTTACTGGCGTTAATATTGAGGGCTTAATATATTCTGTTTTATTTTAGTAGACCCTGACTGTGTACTCAAGGACTCTTGCCTCTCTGTTTGAGAAAGTAGCAGTACTCCCTAGGATGGGTGCTTAATATTTTCTTGTTTGCTTGTGTGAGTTCCTACCCATTGAGATAATACCTTATGGCAAGATGAACACATTCATATCCCATAGAAATATGCCCCATATGCACCCTTTTCCACATATTCCCCTATAGCTTAAATTTAGCACACTAAAACTATACCAATGACACTTGATTTGGTACCAACTTAACTTCAATAGCATATTCCAATTATGTTTCTATAGCCCTCTGTCTTATTACATTTTTTATGCTTGTTACAAATTAATACTTTATAAATTGTATGCCCTAAAGCATAGGTTTATCATTAATGTTTACACATCTGCATTATCTTTTCTTTTTTTTTTTAAAAAGGTACCAGGGATTAAACCCAGGACTTCATACATGTGAATCAGGTGCCCAAACACTTAGCAACACCTGCTCCCCACCTTTGCATTTGAGATTCTGTAAGAAGTAAAAAGTGTGGTTACATACCCAAATTACAATACAATAATATTGGTGTTTATAATTAACCATGTGGTTACCTTTACTAAAAATCTTTATTTCTTTATGCCACTTCAATCTACTATATCCTTTCTTTTCCTTTCCTTTCAATCTGAAGAACTTCCTCTAGCATTTCTTGTTGTGTACCTCTAGTGGTGACATCCTCCCTCAGCTTTTGTGTTTTTGAGAGTATCTTAATCTCTCCCTTATTTTTGAAAGATGGTCTAGGTAGATATAAAATAATTGATAGACAATTATTTTCTTTCAGGACTTTATGAATTTCATCCCATTGCCTTCTTACCTCCATGATTTCTGATGAGAAATTGGCATTTGATATTATTGATGCTCCCTTGTACATTACACATTGTTCTTCTCTTGCAGCTTTCAGAATTCTCTCCTTATCTGTGTCATTCATCAGTTTGATTATAGTATGTCTGAACATGGTTATCTTTCCAATTATACTGTTTGGAATTCATGGCACCTCTTGATTATGTGTATTCATGTCTTTACTTCAATTTGGGAAATTTTCTGCCATTATTTCTTTGCCTATTATTTCTACCCCCTTCCTTCTTTCTTTGCCTTTTGGGACTTCCATAATGCTTATATTGATACATTTGATGGTGTCCTGAAGGCCACCTTACTCTGTTCACTTTTCTTCACTCTTTTTCTTTCCTCTCCTCAGCCTGAATTATTTCAATTGTCTTATCTTGAGGTCACCAATTCTTTCTTCTACTAGTTCCAATCTGCTGTTGAGACCCTTTAAGGCATTTTTCATTGCAGTTAGTGTGGCCTCCGAATCCATTATTGCTGTTTGTTTCCTTTTAAAAACTTTCCATCTCTTTATTAAGATTCTCATCTTGTTCATTTATTATTTTCCTGATACCATGTAGTTCTTTCTCCATTGTTTCTTTTTTTAATGGATTTATGCTTTATTAATATATATCAATAAAATTGACTTGTTTTTTAAAAAAGGAAAAAAAATTAAAGTCTTTCATTAAAACTTAAACAAATACATGTTTGTAATGCCAGGAAGTATTATGGCTCCTTAGCTGTTGCTTGGGGAAAGCTCACCTTGTGGAAAAGAAACATTCACAAGAGGGAGGAAGTGGAAAGGGTAGATCTGAAAGAAGCCATTAGACCTGTGATAAACAGCTGTTGACTCACCTGAGCCCTTGTGGCCTTGCAGAGACAAAGATTAAAAAGTGACTTATCCTGTTGCAGTAATGAAAACATTCTAAAATTGACTGAGTTGATGACAGCACAACTCTCAAAATGAAATGAGAGCTACTGAATGTACACTTTGAATGTATTATACAAAGCATGGGACTGTATAACACAGTGCATTCTGTGGTGGAAGATGGACTGTGGTTAACAGAACAAATATGAGGAGGTTCTCTCATGAACTTTAACAAACATATATTACTAAAATACAGGGAGTTAATAATTGGGTAGTTTGGGGGAAAATACACCAAATATAAGATAGGGGCTATAGTTAGTAATATTTTGAGGATGCTCTTTCATAGTTTGTAAAAATGTTTCACAATAGTGCAAGGTATTGGTGGTGGGGTGATATGTGGGAGCCCTGTATGATGATATGCATGTTTGTTTAGTAAGTTCCCAACTTTTACTATACATTTATTGTTTATGTATGTTCATGTATGAATGATATACTTCAATAAAATTTTTAATGGAAAAAAAGTCTTAAATTGGCATTAAGTCCAATGTGTGCATTCTTCCACTCCAATTTTGAGGAATTGTCTACCTTTTTCTTTATGTAGCTCCATTCTACTTTTCTACTTCACCATGACGCTGGTTATATCATTGTATTTTTTAATATTGTATTCTATTTAAGAATAGATAAATAGTTCTTAACTGCTAGTCAGTTTATAAATCTTTAGTTAAATGAATCCATCTTTTGCTTTCTTCAAAAACAGTATTTGTGATAGTTTATAAGGGTACAGTGTGTTAAAAATCCCAGTAGATGAGGGGGCACAGATGTGGCTCAGGTGGCTGAGCTCCTGCCTCCCACATGGGAGGTCCTGGATTCCATTCCCAGCATCTCCTGAAAAATTAAAAACAACAAGCAAAACAAATGGAAAAAAAAAAAAAACCCAACTCAGGGAGCAAATGTGGCTCTTGTTGAGCACCGGGTTCCCACATATGAGGTCCTGGCTTCAATCCCTGGCCCCAGGTTCCTGAGAGAGAGAGAGAGAGAGAGAGAGAGAGAAAGAAGAAGAAGAAGAAGAAGAAGAAGAAGAAGAAGAAGAAGAAGAAGAAGAAGAAGAAGAAGAAGAAGAAGAAGAAGAAGAGGAAGAAGAAGAGGAAGAAGAAGAGAGAAGATTTAGAAGAGAAATATGGAACCTGAAGGAAAGTCAATAACTGGAAGTGCATTTGATAATACCTTACACTGCTACCATTGCTGAGGCATGAATCAGCTTTGAGTTTCCTAATGGTCAAGACAGAAGGAACTATAATTGATAAAGAATTCAGAAGGTCAGTAAAATAAAAGCAGTCCCATTTTAGGAGAAGCCAATATTTTCCTGGTATTAAGATTTAAGAAGGATTTCTCCCTGGCTAACATTCTGAGTTTAATGGACAGCATCATTATTATTAGGAAAGGCTACTTAACCTGTCTTTTAATGCATGGTAGTATGCATTGTTATTTAGGGTAATGCAAGCTCCTTCACCAGTAACCAGCCAGAATGTTGTAGAAATTTCTTATTCATGAAATATGGATATTCCTGGTCTGAATGATTTGGGGACTCAGCCATCAGGTATGATCAAAGCACGCATCAATAAAGGCTAGTTTGAAGAGTTTCAGAGCAATGCGCTAAGGTATGTAATTTCTTGATCTGTGAATGAAATGTAAAGAATTTAGAAGATTTTGCGGACTGAATCTCCATTGTTTCTTTAGCCCTCTGAGCATACTGAAGATCGTTTTTTAAAAGGTTTTGTCTGGCACGTCCAAAGTCTGATCATCTGAGGTTTTATGCTGTTCCTTTGGATAAACCACCATTTCCTATTTCATTTTTGCATTTTACCCGTACCCCCCTTGCTGTCTGTGTCCATTTACTGGGTGATCTTGTCTGTCTGTTTCTTGCCTTCTCCTCTCATTTTTCTCCTCCAGGCTTCACTGGGATTTGATCCTAATGACCTCCAATATGGGAGAGAGGGACCCTGTCACTTGCGCCACCTTGTTTCTGGCTCGTCTTCCCTTGACTCTCCTCTGCCTCTCTATTTTGTTGCATCAACATCTTGCTGTGTGGTTTGCTATGTGGGCCTGGCTTACCACATGGGCCAGGCTCACCTGTTTGCCTTTTTACCAAGAGGTCCGGGGGATCGAACCCAGTTCTTCCCATATGGTAGATAGATGCCCTATCACTTGAGACACATCTGCTTCCCCATTTTTGCCTTTTAATCTTTTGTGGGACACTGTATATTTTAATATATTATTGTGTTAACTCTGGATTTTAGTCTCTGAGCTTTCTGTTCCTTAAGTTTGTATCAAACTAGTTCTATGACAGAGATTTCCTTGAGTGCCAACTGCTAACAAACAATAAACTGGAGCACAAAACACCTTTCACAGTCTTTTCAGATTGACTCTGTGTTGGTTGGTGCTCTCCTTCAGATTTTAGTATACCTATTGAGGATTTCATGCCAATGTTGGATATTAGACCCCTGAAGGATAGATGTTTTCCAAATATTTTCTCCCATTGAGTAGGCTGCCTTGACAAGCATCTTTGAGGTGCAAAAGTTTTTAATTTTGAAGAGGTCCCATTTATCAATTTTTTCTTTCATTGGTCATGTTTTGGGTACAAAACTTATGAAATCACTTCCTACTACAAGATCTCATAGATGGTCCCTTGCTTTGTCTTCCAGGAGCTTTATGATCTTGGTTCTTATATTTAGACCTTTGATCCATCTTGAGTAAATTTTTGAGTAAGGCATGAGATGGTGATCTTCTCTCATTCTTTTGGATCCATGGATACCATTCTCTCCCAGTTGAGTGGGCTTGGTATCTTTGTCAATATCAGTTGACTGTATATGCGAGGATGTATATCAGAACCCTCAATTCTGTTCCATTTGTCAATATGTCTATCCTTGTGCCAATACCATGCAGTTTTGAGCATTGTAGCTTTGTAATATATTTTATTTTTTATTTTTTTATTTTATTTTTTTTAAGATTTTATTTATTTATTCATTTATCCCCCCCTTGCTGCTTGTGCTCGCTGGGTCAGCCAACCACGCCGTGCGGGCTGGCTTGCCCTCACCAGGAGGCCCCGGGAACCGAACCCGGGGCCTCCCATATGGTAAACGGGAGCCCTACTGATGGAGCCACAGCCGCTTCCCTGTAATATATTTTAAAGTCAGGTATGTGGTTCCTCCAATTTCATTTTTCTTTTTCAAGAAGTTTTTGTCTATTTGCAGCCCCTTGCCCTTCCAAATAAATTTCATAATTAGCTTTTCCAAATCAGTAAAAAATGCTGTTGTAATTTTTAGTGGGATTGCATTAAATCTGTAAATCAGTTTGGGAAGGACAGATATATTAAGGATGTTTAGTCTTCTGAGCCATGAACATGGAATATTCTTCCATTTATTTAGGTCTTCTTTGATTTCCTTTAAAAATGCTATGGTTGGTGGCAAGGCCCCAGGATGTGTAAGTCCATTGAGGGTGGTGGGCCACACTTGTGGGAGATGTTTGTGTGGGATGTGGTGGGAGGTGTGGGAGGTGGGCAACATGGGAATCCCAGGGTGTTCTATGTAATATTTTCGCTAATCTAAGCACCTCTTAAAATATATTTATATGTATATAAATAACATTTTTGTAAGCAAATGCACATATATGCATATATATTTATATATCCTTTTACAAATAGTGGTATGTATTGTGAAAATTTTAATTTTTACCCACAATAAAAAATAAATAAATTTTAAAAAATGCTTTGTAATTTTCTGTGTACAAATCTTTTATGTTTCTAGTTAAGTTTTTCCTAGATATTCAATTCTTTTAGTTGCTATTGTAAATGAATTGTATTCTTGATTTCCTCTTCAGATTGTTTATTATTGGTGTACAAAAATGCAACTAATTTTTGTGTGTTGATCTTATATCCTGCCATTTGCTGAACTCAGTTTATCAGCTCTAAAAGCTTTGTTGTATATTTTTCAGGGCTTTCTATGTATAGGATCATATCATCTGCAATGTGAGATTTTTAATTTTTCTTTTCCAATTTTGATGCCTTTTATTTCTTTTTCTTGCCTAAGTGCTCCAGCAAGTACTTCTAATACAATATTAAATAAGAACAGTCATGGGGTCATCCTTGTCTTGTTCCAGATCTTAGAGGCAAAATCTTCAGCATTTTATCTTTGAATACGATGTTAGCTGTGGTTTTTTCATATATACCCTTTATCATGTTGAGGAAGTTTCCTTTTATTCCTATATTTTGAAGTGTTTTTATCAAGAAAGGATGCTGTATTTTGTCAAATGCTTTTTCAGCAGCAATAGAGATGATCATGTTATTTTTTTCTGTCAATCTGTAAATGTGGTGTATTGCATTGATTGATTTTCTTATGTTGAACCATCCTTTCATACCAGGGATGAAACCCAGTTGGTCCTGGTGTATAATTTGTTGATGTGTTGTTGGATATGTTTGTCAAGTTTTTTTGTTGTTGTTGAGGATTTTAGTATCCAGATTTATTAGAGAGATTGGTCTGTACTTTGCTTTTCTTGGGGCATCCTTTTTTTTAGTTTTGGTACTAAGGTGATGATGGTATCATAGAATGAGTTAGGCAATGTTCACTCCACTTCTATTTTTTTTGGAAGAGTTTAAGCATGTTTGGTGTTAGTTTTTTCTGGAATGATTGGTAGAATCCAACTATAAAGTCATCTGGTCCTGAAAGATTTATTCATTTATTTATTTCTCCCCACCCCCTCGTTGTTTGCACTTGCTGTATCTGTTAATTGTATGCTTGTTTTCTTTATAGGGTTCACTGGGAACTGAATCCAGGACCTCCCATGTGGGAGAGAGGTGCCTAATCACTTGAGCCACCTCCACTCCCTGCTTTGTTGTGTCTCTCATTATGTTTTCCTCCTTGTGTCTCTTGTTGCATCATCTTGTTGCATCAGCTCACTGTCTTGCTCATCTCCTTTAGGAGGCACTGGGAACTGGACCCGGGACCTCCCATGTAGTAGGCAGGAGCTCAATCACTTATGCTACATCCACTTTCCAGTTCAAAGGTTTTTAATGACTAATTTAATCTCATTACTTGTGATTGTTCTGCTGAGTTCATCAATTTCTTCTTTTGTCAATGTAGTCTACTTGTATGTTTCTAGAAATTTGTCTATTTCACCTAAGTTATACATCTTGTTGACATACAATTTTTCAAAGAATCCTTTTATGATACTTTTTATTTCTGTGGGATCAGTGGTGATATCCTCTTCCTCATTTCTTATTTTATGTATTTGCATCTTCTCTCTCTTTTTCTCTGTTAGTCTAGCTAAGGGTTTGTCAATTTTATTAATCTTCTTAAAGAACCAACTTTTGGTTTTTAAAATTTTTTCTAGTGTTTTTTTATTTTTTATTTCATTTAGTTCTGCTCTGATCTTTGTTATTCCCTTCATTTTACTAACTTGGGATTAGTTCATTGTTCTTTTTCTAATTCCTCCAGGTGTGCAATTAGGTCTTTGGTTTTAACTCTTTCTTCTTTTTTAATATAGGCATTCATTGCTATAAATTTCCCTCACAGCACTCCTTTTGCTACATATCATAGGTTTTGATATGTTGTGCTCTAATTTTCATTCATACCAAGGTAGTTACTAATTTTTTTTTGTAATTTCCTCCTTGACACACTGATGGTCTAAGAGTGTGTTATTTAACTTCCATATCTTTGTGCCTAATCTCCTTCTCTGCCACTTACTGATTTCCAGATTCATTCCATTGTGGTCAGAGAAATTACTTTGTATAATTTTTTTAAATTTCTGAATTCATTAAGAGTTTTCTGCGGCCTAGCATTAGTCTATCCCGGAGAATGATCCATGTGCACTCGAGAAGAATGTATATCCAGCTCTATTTGATTGTAATGCTCTGTATTTGTCTATTAGATCCAGATCTTCGAATGTATTATTTAAGGCCTTTGTTTCTTTATTGATTCTCTGTCAAAATGTTCTTTCTAATGGTGATAATGGTGTATTAAACTCCCCCGCCATAATTGTAGAGGCATCTATTTCTCCACTTAGTTTTCCAATGTTTAATTCATATATTTTGAGGTGTCCTGGTTAGGTGCATAAATGTTTATGATTGTTCTCTCTTCTTAATAGATTACCCCTTTTATAAATATATAGTGCCCTTCTTTGTCTCTTAAATAGCTTTGCACTAATACTCTATTTTGTCCAACATTGATAGAGTTATTCCCACTCTTTTTTGGTTATTGTTTGCATATAAAAATCATTTTTCAACCATTCACTTGCAAACTCCTTGTGTTCCTGGTTCTAAAGTGAGTTTCTTGTAGATAGCATATAGATGGGTTATACTTCCTTATCCATTCTGCTAATTTGTGCCTCTTGATTGGAGAGTTTAATCCATTAACATTCAATGTTATTACTGTCAAGGCATCACTTACATTAGCCATATTTTCTTTAGGATTATGTGTATTTTTTTATTTCTCTTTTTATCTTTTTAGTTATTCTTACTAATAATATTACTTTCTACACTCTCCTCCAACCCTCTTTGTCCTGTTTTTTCTTTTCAACCTTAGTGCTTCTTGAAGGGCAGGTTTCTAGTTGACAAACTCTCTTAATTTTTGATTATCTGTGAATATTTTGAACTCTCCCTCATTTTTGAATGCCAGCTTTGCTGGATACAGAATTCTTCACTGACAGTTTTTTTTTTCTTTTAGCATCTTAACTGTGTCAACTACTGCCTTCTTGCCTCCATTGTTTCAGATGAGAAATCAGTGCTTAATCTTATTGAGCTTCCCTTGTATGTGATGCATCTCTTTTCCTCTCTCTCTTTTTTTTTTTTTTTTTTTTGCTTCTTTCAGTATTCTTTCTTTGTTCTGAGCATTGGACAATTTTATATGTATATGTCTCAGAGTAGGCAGTGTGCACCATGCTTCCTGGACATGTATGTCCATCTCCCTCAAAAAAGTTGGGAAATTTTCAGCCACTATTTCCTCCAACATTCCTTCTGCCTCCTTTCCCTTCTTTTTGCCCTCTGGGATGGCTATAATGCGTATGTTTGTGCATTTCACATTATCATTCAATTCTTTCTATCCTTGCTGGCTTTTATCTTTTAATCCATCTGTTCTACTATATATGTGATTTCAAATATCCTATCTTTGATATCTCTAGTTCTTTCCTCTGCCTGTTCAAATCTGCTGTTTTGTGCTTCCAGTGTATTTCTAATTTTTAAAGATTTATATATTTATTTTTCCTCCCCTCCCTGCTCATTGTGTCTGCTTGTCTTCTTTAGGAAGCATGAGGACCTGAACCCTGAACCTCGCATTTGGAGGCGGGTGCTCAATCACTTGAGTCACATCCACTCCCTGCTCATTGTATCTCCTCATTGTGTCCCTTTGTTGTATCTCCTCATTTCATCAGCTCATTGTGTCTCCTTATTGCATCAGCTCCTTTTCTGCTCATCTTCTTTAGGAGGCACTGGGAACTAAACATAGGACCTTCCATGTGGGAAGTAGGCACCCAACTGCTTGAGCCGCATCTGTTCCCCTCCAGCATATTTTTGATTTCTTGCATTGTGCCATTCATCACCATCAGATCTGTTATTTTTTTATGGATGTTTATGATTTCTTCAGCATGTTCCCCCAGTATCCTCTTAATATCCTTTATCTCTTCCTTCACTTCATTAAGTTGATTCCTGATATTTGTTTGGACATCCTTGATTAGTTGGTCCACATCCTGCATCTCCTTCTCTTTTTTAGTTGTTCGTTGGAATGGGACATGTCTTCCTGTTTATTATAGCCTGTAATTTTTTTTTTTTCTGTCTAGGCATCTGTTCATCTTGATGGACTTATTCAGATGGTTAGCTTCTTTTTCTACTCTAGGGTTTTATTTTGCATTTGTGTGTGTGTAAGTTTCCTTTTTGACACTTGATTCTTCTTTTTCTGTATCCTTGTAGTTGTTTATATTGCCCTGAAAAATTTTAAGGTCATAGAAAATGAAAGAGAGAAGACAAAAAAAAATAGTAATATTTTAAAAGATAGAAATGGAACCATATAAGAGCCAGGAAAATAAATAAGTACTAAAAGAAAAAAAATCATAAAAAATACAAAGGAATAAGAAAAAAAGAAACAAGAAAAAATAGAAAAAAAAAATGAAGACCAAAGAAGAAAAGGTAGAATAAAGAAAAGCAATGGAAGATGGAAAAATGAAAGAAAGAAAACAAATAAAGAAACTTAGTAGTAAAAATAAGAAAAAGAAAAAAAGGAAACAAAGAAAGAGAAAAGACAACAAACAAAACCAAACAAACAAACAAACAAAAAACAACCCAGGAAAAACAGGCTTTCCTCTTAGGCCCTTAGGAATCATCTCAGGGTGCCAGTGCTCATCAATCAATCATCCAGTACCCTGCCTTCCACAAGTTAGGTACCTGGTTTTAGCAAATTAAATAAAGAATTTTAAGAAAGATAAAAAATAACAGATTGAAAAACCTAAAACTAAGAAAACTTCATTCTATACATTTCCTGTCATAAGCTGCCATCTGGATGCCTAACAATTTGGTGGATCACTCCCTGGATCCCTTCTCTTAAGAGGTACTAGTAATCGAATATATGAGGCAGTCAGTCCTACACTGAGCTACATCTACTCCATAGATCAAGTAGGCTTCTGGAAGATTATCTGGCCTTCCCTGCCTTCTTTCCCTAAAGTGAATTGGGCTTCTAACTGCTGGTATCTCTCCTGGCTTCCTTCTCTCCCAGGCTGATTATGCACCTGTCTCTGCCTACCTTCTCACTGACCTAGTTCTCTCTCCCAGGGCAGCTGGGTGTGACAGCCTGCCTGATCAGATAGGCCCTCCCCTCTCCTTGGGGATGCATCAGTGCTGGCTGGGGTCTTTTTTGAGATTCAAAGGGGGCTCAGCTGGCCAAACTTATTGAAGAGAAACTACTCTCCACCCTCTGCCAGACACCTCTTCCTCTCAGGGAATGTTCTTTCCCACTCAGTTGGCTGCAGTGAACCAATGGTTTTACCGAGACTATTTACCTTGAGGGTGGGGTATAGGTGCCATTCCCAGCCACAGGGACAGGTAACACACGGTTTATGTTTGGTCTCTTTGTCTCTCTGTCCCTCCCCCTCCTGGATGATGTGCAGTACTCTCCTGTTCTGCAGATCCTCAAAGCAGCTCCCTTGGGTAGCTTTTTGCCCTTCCTCAGTTGTTTTTGAAATAGATAGGCAGCACTCCACTCTGCCTACCTACTTTGATGCCATCTTCCCAGAAGTCTCCCCCATGTCACTTTGATTTGATAGTTTCTTACACCACTTTAGTGATCCAGAAGCTGCTTCTGCCTGAAAGGCAAGTTCTGGGAAGGGCAGCCAGAGAAGAATGTCCTGTTTCACTCCATCATGTTGCCATCCAATAGCTTGGCATGGACACACATGCTCCCCCATATGCACACAGGGATTACTTTGCTTTCTCCAGAACAGAGCGTGAGATGCACAGTGAGGTTGCAGATTGGCTCTACACTGTGCAAGAGGGAGGGTGGGGCATTCCAGCAATGGCTTTATGAGCCTGTCCTACCACTTTTATGTTGTGTTTTCCTGATTCATGTCTCACCAAGGTACTGTACTCTTTAACAGTTATACAGTGCTCTGTCTTTTGTGCCAGTTTTCAGTTTCTAGTTATTCAAAGATTCCGTGGTGGAGCAGAATCCTGGAGCGTCTTACACCACGAACTTTGTTGACTGGAAGTGATGCTGCAGGCTTGAGGCAGAATTTCTTCTTCTCTAGGAAATCTGAGTTTTTTCTGTTAAGACTTTTCAAATGATTGGGTGAGGCTTACCCACATTTTTGAGGGTAATATTGTTTAGTTAAAGTGAACTGTTTATAGATGTTAACCACATCTACTAAATACTTTCTCTGCAAACCCTAGAGTAGTGTTTGATTACATAACTTGGTACTCTAGCCTAGCCAAGTTGATCCATAAAACCAACCATCACTGCAAATTAAGTTTATTAACATTAATTGAGAGTCAGAAAGACCAATAAAAGAAAGCCATAATGAAAAATATCTTGTTCAGACTAATGAGAAACTTCTGGAATTATATTGGGCAGATGTGGATATCCTGTGTTGGTGAAGCTAAACCACATCCTCTGGGGATTTATGAGGCTCTGGTGTTCTCAGAAGTAAAATGGGCAGTACTGTAACCTTTCTTCCAGGTCATATGTTTCCTGGATCATTCAACATGGGTTATCTTTATTAAAAAAATTTTTTTTTTCATCTTTCGTTTTTAATGAAGATGGAAAGGAGGCTATCATGAGTGTTTAGTGAAGCACATTAGCAAGTGGGAGGAAATGTGGATATAGTTTCTATGCTAGTCAAAGGGTCAGCATTCGTAACATTCCTCTTTTGCCTCTGGATAACTTAGTCTCTAGAAGAGCTAGCTTCCTCATTTTGAAAAAAATTGGAGTATTAACAATACACATCTCATGTGATATTTTTGTGAGGACCAAATGAAGTAATAGAGGTGGATATAATTTGTCAGATGTAAGGGGATATACAGATGCACATCACTGAATTTTTTTTTTTAATGTTTTAAAACATATAGTTTTTTACATTTCTCAATTAAATGTAATGGATAAATGTAAAAAAAAATTTTTTTTGAATCAAACAATATATTACACAATATATTTGGCTCATAGTAAGGCATTCATACAGTATTTGTCCTTTTGTGTCCAGCTTGCTTCACTCAACATAATGTCCTCCAGGTTCATCCATGTTGCCATATGCTTTATGACTTCATTTCTTCTTACAGCTGCATAATATTCCATCGTGTGAATAGACCACAGTTTGTTTATCCATTCATCTGTTGATGGACACCTGGGTTGTTTCCAACTTTTGGCAATGGTGAATAATGTGGCTATGAACATCGGTGTGCAGATGTCTGTTCGTGTCACTGCTCTCAGTTCTTCTGGGTATATACCCAGTAGTGGTATTGCAGGGTCACATGGCAAGTCTATATTCAACTTCTTTAGGAACTGCCAAACAGTCCTCCATGGTGGTTGTACCATCCTGCATTCCCACCAACAGCGAAGAAGTGTTCCTATCTCTCCACATCCTCTCCAACACTTGTAGTTCTCTGTCTTTTTAATAGTGGCCATTCTGATAGGTGTGAAATGATATCTCATTGTAGTTTTGATTTGCATTTCCTTAATCATGAGTGATGTTGATCATTTCTTCATGTGATTTTTGCCATTTGTATTTCTTCTTCGGAGAAATGTCTATTCAAATCTTTGGCCCATTTTTTAATTGGGTCATTTGTCTTTTTATTGTTGAGTTGTAACATCTCTTTATATATCCTGGATATTAAACCCTTATCAGATATGTGATTTCCAAATATTTTTTCCCATTGAGTTGGCTGCCTTTTCACCCTTCTGACAAAGTCCTGTGAGGTGCAAAAGTGTTTAATTTTGAGGAGGTCCCATTTATCTACTTTTTCTTTTGTTGTAGGTACTTTGGGTGTGAGGTCGAAGAAACCACCACCTACTACAAGGTCTTGAAGATGTTTCCCTACATTTTCTTCTAGTAGTTTTATGGTCCTGGCTTTTATATTTAGATCTTTGATCCATCTTGAGTTGATTCTTGAATAGGGGGTGAGATAGGGGTCCTCTTTCATTCTTTTGGTTATAGATATCCAGTTCTCCCAACACCATTTGTTGAAGAGACTGCTTTTTCCCATCAGCGTGGGCTTGGTAGGTTTGTAAAAAACCAGTTGACTGTATAGGTGAGGGTTTATTTCTGGATTCTCAATTCTATTCCACTGATTGATATGTCTATCTTTATGCAAGTACCATGCTGTTTTGACCACTGTAGCTTTGTAATATGTTTCAAGGTCAGGCAGTGAAATTCCTCCCCCATTGCTCTTCTTTTTTAGAATACTTTTGGCTATTCAGGTGCACTCCCCCTTCCAGATGAATTTGGTAATTGCCTTCTCTAATTCTGTAAAGTAAGCTTTTGGGATTTTGATTGGTATTGCATTGAATCTATAAATCAGTTTGGGCAAGATTGACATCTTCGTGATATTTATTCTTCCAATCCATGAACACGGAATGTCTTTCCATTTGTTTAGGTCTTTTTAAATTTCTTTTAGCATTGTTTTGTAGTTTTATGCATATAGGTCCTGTACTTTCTTGGTTAAATTAACTCCTAGGTATTTGAGTCTTTTTGTTGTTATTGAAAATGGAATTTTCCTCCTGATTTCCTCCTCAGATTGTTCAATACTAGTGTACAAAAACATTACTGATTTTTGCGTGTTGATCTTATATCCTGCCATTTTGCTGAACTCATTTATTAGTTCAAGTAGCTTTGTTGTGGATACTTCAGGATTTTCTAAATACAGGATCATGTCATCCGCAAACAGTGAGAGTTTTAGTTCCTCTTTTCTTATTTGGACGCCTTTAATTTTTTTGTCTTGTCTAATTGCTCTCGCTAGAACTTCTAGTACAATGTTGAATAACAATGGTGGCAGTGGGCATCCTTGTCTTGTTCCTGATCTTAGGGGGAAAGCTTTCAACCTTTCCCCATTGAGTATGATGTTGGCTGTGGGTTTTTCATATATGCCTTTTATCATATTGAGGAATTTTCCTTTTATTCCTATCTTTTGAAGTATTTTTATCAAAAAAGGATGTTGGATTTTGTCGAATGCCTTTTCTGCATCTATTGAGATGATCATGTGGTTTTTTTCCTTCAATTTGTTAATGTGGTGTATTACATTGATTGATTTTCTTATGTTGAACCAGCCTTGCATGCCAGAAATAAATCCCACTTGGTCGTGATGTATAAGTCTTTTGATATGCAATTGGATTCGATTTGCAAGTATTTTGTTGAGAATTTTTGCATCTATGTTCATGAGAGAAATTGGTCTGTAATTTTCTTTTCTTGTGGAATCTTTATCTGGCTTTGGTATTAGGGTGATGTTGGCTTCATAAAATGTGTTGGGTAATTTTTCGTCCTCTTCAATTTTTTGAAAGAGTTTAAACAGGATTGGTGTTAATTCTTTTAGAAATGCTTGGTAGAATTCACCTATGAAGCCATTTGGTCCTGGACTTTTCTTTGCTGGGAGATTTTTGATGATGGATTCAATCTCCTTAATTGTGATTGGTTTGTTAAGTTCTTGTATTTCTTGTTGCGTCAGTGTAGGTTGGTTCTGAGTTTCTAGAAATTTGTCCATTTCATCCAGGTTGTCTAGTTTGTTGGCATATAGTTTCTCATAATATCTTCTTATGATTCTTTTTATTTCTGTGAGGTCATTTGTAATTTCCCCCCTTTCATTTCTGATTGTATTTATTTGCATCTTCTCTCTTTTTTTCTTTGTTAGTCTAGCGAAGGGTTTGTCAATTTTATTGATCTCAAAGAACCAGCTTTTGGTTTTGTTGATTTTCTCTATTGCTTTTCTGTTCTCATTTTCATTAATTTCTGCTCTAATCTTTATAATTTCTTTCCTTCTTTTTGCTTTGGGATTGGTTTGCTGTTCTTTTTCTAGTTTCTCAAGTTGTTCAGTTAAATTTTTGAGTTTAGCTCTTTCTTGTTTCTTAAGATAGGCATTTAGGCTATAAATTTCCCTCTCAAGACTGCCTTTGCTGTATCCCATAAGTTTTGATATGTTGTGTTCTCATTTTCATTTGTCTCAATATATTTACTGATTTCACTTGCAATTTCTTCTTTGACCCACTGAATATTTAGGAGTGTGTTGTTCAGTCTCCACACATTTGCAAATTTACTTTTTTCCTGTTATTGATTTCTGGTTTCATTCCATTATGATCTGAGAAGGTGCTTTGTAAAATTTCAATCTTTTTATATTTATTGAGAGCTGAATTGTGACCTAACATGTGGTCTATCCTGGAGAAAGATCCATGGGCACTTGAGAAGAATGTATAACCCGCTGAGTTTGGAGGCAGTGTTCTGTATATATCTGTTAGGTCTAACTTGTTTATCATATTGTTCAAGTTCTCTGTTTCCTTGTTGATCTTCTGTATAGTTGTTCTATCTAATGATGTGAGTCGCGTGTTGAAGTCTCCGACGATTATTGTAGAAATGTCTATTTCCCCCTTCAGTTTTGCCAGAGTTTGTCTCATATATTTTGGGACACCCTGGTTAGGTGTGTAGATATTTATGACTGTTATATCTTCCTGGAGGATCATCCCTTTTATTAATATATAATGGCCTTCTGCATCTCTTATCACTTTTTTGCATTTGAAGTCTGTTTTGTCTGATATTAGTATAGCTACCCCTGCTCTTTTCTGTTTACTATTCGCGTGGAGTATCTTTTTTTTTTTTAAAGCTTTATTTATTTACTTTATCCATTTTAAGCCCTCCCTTCCCCATTTGCTATTTTGTGTCCATTCACTGGGCAACTCTCTGTGTCCGTTTCCTGCCATCTTGTCTCATCCTCCTCCTCCAGTCTTCACCAGGATTCAATCCTGAAGACCTCAGATGTAGGAGAGAGGTGTCCTGCCTCCTGCACCACCTCAGTTCCTGGTTTTCAGAGTTTTCGGAGCATCTCATCTTGTCTCTCCCCTGCATCTCTCTCCTGCCACATCATCATCTCGCTGCATGGCTCCCGGGGCCTGGCGGCTCACCGGCACACAGAGCCCGGCAGCCCATGCGCCTTCTATATATATATATATATTATTTTACCGGGAGGTCCCGGGGATCGAACCCAGGTCCCTCCATATGGCAGACGGACACCCAACCATTTGAGCCACATCCGCCCCCCATGCGTGGAGTATCTTTTTCCAACCTTTTACTTTCAGCTGGTTTGTATCCTTGGGTCTGAGGTGCGTTTCTTGTAAGCAGCATATGGATGGCTCATGTTTTTTTATCTATTCTGTCAGCCTGTATCTTTTGATTGGGGAATTTAATCTATTCACATTCAGTGATATTACTGAAAAGGCACTATTTATTTCCTCCATTTTATTCTTTGGTTTTCATATGTCATCTTATTTTTGTCTCTCTTTTTACTCTTTTGGTTATCCTTTCTGCTTTTCTTTCTTCTATACTCTCCTCCAAACCTCTCTCTCCTGCCTTTTTCTTTCAGGTTCTAAGGCTTCCTTTAATATTTCCTGCAAAGGTGGATTCTTTTTTGCAAACTCTCTTAGTTTCTGTTTGTTTGTGAATACTTTATATTTACCTTCATATTTGAAGGACAGTTTTGCTGGATAAAGAATTCTCGGCTGGCAGTTTTTCTCTTTCAGTTTTCTAATTGTATCATACCACTGTCTTCTTGCCTCCATGGTTTCTGAAGAGAAATCTGCACTAAGTCTTACTGGATGTCCTTTGTACGTGATCGTTTGCTTCTCTCTTGCTGCTCTGAGAATTTTCTCTTTATCTTTTACATTTGACATTCTGAATAATATGTGTCTTGGCGTAGGTCTATTTGGATTTATTCTTAATGGGGTACGGTGTGCTTCTTGGACATGTAAGTTCATTTCTTTCGTGAGAGTTGGGAAATTTTCAGCTATTATTTCCTCAAATACTCTTTCTGCCCCTTTTCCTTTCTCTTCTCCTTATGGAACTCCCATGACACGTATGTTCTTGCGTTTTGTGTTGTCATTCAACTCTCTGAGTCCCTGCTCAATTTTTTTCCATTCTTTTCTCTCTCTGTTCTTTTCTCTCTTCAATTGTAGCTGCTCTGTCTTCAGTATCACTTATTCTTTCTTCTATCATTTTGAGTCTGCTGTTGTATGCTTCAAATGTATTTTTGACTTCACCTATTGTGTCTTTCATTCCCATGAACTCCGTTACTTTTCTGTTCAGAGTTTCAAATTCTTCTTTGCATTTGCTCAATGACTTCTTGATGTCATTGATCTCTTTAACTATATTCTCTTTCATCTCATTAATTTGATTTTGGAAATTTGTGCTCATCTCACTGATTAGTTCTCTCAAATTCTGCATCTCTTCTGGGACTTTGCTGTATTCCTTTTCTTGGGCCATGTCTTCTATTTTCTTAGTATGGCTCCTAATCTTTTGCTGGTGCTTAGGCATCTGCTTAGTTTGTATTTTACTTAGATGCTCTATCTCTTTCTCTTTTATGGGGTTTTAGTGGCAGGAGGCTGTGAGTTACCACAGCTCTTTGATTTTTGGCTCAACCTTGATTGTTAGGATTGTTCTGCTGGTTGCTCAAAACTGGGCACTGGACCCAGTAATTGGTTGTAGAGTCGTTTCCTAGGGCCTTGGGCAGGGAGGCTATAGAGGCCAGGAAAAGCCTCTCTTACTTAATTTTCTTATGTGCACTTCCTTGGTCTGCCAGGAGATGGCACTTGTTGGCAGCTCCCAATTCAATGCCTGTTCGGAGTGTATTTGTTGTGACACAGGCCAGATCAATGTGATAGAGCTTCCTGTCTGGGGGCTAAGAGCCCTGTGATTCAAACTTTCTGAGACGGTTCTCCAGAGTTCTCTTGTAGCGCTCCCCTTTTCCCAGCTAGGAAATATTTCCACTCCCTTCTGAATCCTCAACAATCAGTCCCTGTTAGTAGAGGAGGAGATTGGGAGGTTTGTATATCTTTAGCCCCTTGCAGGCTCCAAGGCAAACAATGGTGCAGCCCCACCCAGCCTGGAAGGGCTCTCGGGACAGGGCAGACCAAACCTGGGAGTCCAAAGGAGGGTCAGCCCCAGGCTCTCTCTCCCCTCTTCCGTGGAGTCCTCAACAATTAGTCCAGGCTAGAAGAGAGGGAGGTTGGGAGGGTCGGATTTCTCCAGTCCTTTCTAGGCTCCCAGGGCAAACCGCCGTGTGGAAGAGTCCGTGGGGGTTCCGCAGCCCAAATTTCAGGTCCGAACCTGAGTCAGCCTGAGGCTGTGTCCCTCTCTCTCCCCTTTCCGGGAGTGGCAGATCCCTGAAGCCCCGTTTGTCTGTGGTCCCAGGCCCAGAGGCCCGAGAATTCTGAAGCATGTGGGGGAGGGTGCCGGCAGCAGCAGAAGCTTCTACTTGCAACTCACGGTTCTGTTGTCGCGATTTCCCTCTTCTGTCCCTCTCTCCTCTGGGTGGTGTGCAGCCTTCACCTGCTGTCCTAAACCCTAGAAGATCTTTTTCAGGGCTGTTTCCATTTGTCCTCTAGCTATTTTTCTGGAGAAGAGATTCCCGTGTCTTACTAGTCTGACATCTTCCCGGAAGTCTTTCCTGATTTTGAATGGAGATCATCATGGACATTCTACCCACACACACATAACCAGCCCACTCCAGCCTGAGTAGGGCAAACTGGAGTGTGTTTGTTTAGTTACCTGTTCTGTTTCTTCCCACAGGCCAGTGGCAGGTGATTGGGCCAGACAAGCCTGTCAAAGCCTCAGTGGGGGAGGATGCAATATTCTCCTGCTTCATCTCTCCTGAGATGAGTGCAGAGGCCATGGAAGTGCAGTTCTTCAGGAATGAATTTTCTACTGTGGTCCACCTCTACAGAGATGGGAAGGACCTGAAATAAACGCAGATGTCAGCCTATCAAGGGAGAACTGAACTCCTGAAGGACTCCATTGTGAAAGGGCTTCTCTATCTGAGGCTGAAGAACCTCACTCCTTCTGATGCTGGCCTGTACGGGTGCTGGTTCACTTCCCAGATTTCTTACCAGGTGGCTATCTGGGAGCTCCAAGTGTCAGGTTAGTTGCTTATTTCTGAATCCTCAGATGTCTTGTAGATGTCCTGTAGAGCCATCCCGGAATTTTGAGCAGTTTGTAAATGATATTTTTTAAATATCTTAGGTCTTTTAGTTAGAAGACAGCATTCTACACTATTTTTAGTTCGTTCTGTCTTGGTGTATAGTTCTCTGTTATTTTATCACATAGGTAAATTCATATAACCACCATGACATCAAGATAAAGAACTATTGTATCACCAGAAAGATTTCCTTCATGCTACCTCTTTACACTTAAACCAACCATCCCCTCCAACCACCAATCCTTGGCAACCACTAATCCAGTCTCCATTTCCCTATTTTGTCTTTTCAAGAATGTTATGTAAATGGAAACATACAATATGTGATATTTTTGGGGAAAGGGGTGATTTTTTAAATGTTTACTGTCTTAATATATATGCAACATAAAATTTCCCATATTATTCATGTTCAAGAAGTTGTTTTTCTTTTTTTCTTTCTTTTTTCAAGTGTTTTTTTTTTTTTTTCAAATATTTTATTTATTTATTCATTTATCCCCCCCTTGCTGCTTGTGCTCGCTGGGTCAGCTAATCACGCCGTGTGGGCGGGCTTGCCTTCACCAGGAGGCCCTGGGAACCGAACCCCTGGCCTCCCATATAGTAAACGGGAGCCCTACTGATTGAGCCACAGCCGCTTCCCTCAAGTGGTTTTAATAACATTGACAAAGAATGATCACCACCATCTCATACCAAAATTTCTCTATTACACCAAACAAAAATATTGTATTAATTAAGCATTAAGTCTTCCTTCCCCAACTCCACATCTGCCCTGGAAATCTGTATTATAATTTCTACGTCTATGAATTTACATATTCTGATTATTTCATATGCATGAAATCATGTAATATTTGTCCTTTTGTGTCTGCATGTTTCATACAATATGATGTTTTCAAGGTTCATCCATGTAATGTATGTATGGGTTTCAGAACTTAATTTTTTTTTATGGCTGTGAGGGTTTGAAGCTATATGGACCCCAGGAAAGTATGTTTTTAGTTAATACATTCCTGTGGATATGTACCTATTGTAGGTGGGACATTTTTGTAAAACAAATTTTATTGGTACATATTAATAAAGCATTAATCCATCTAAAGTATACAAACATTGGTATTTGGTATAATCTGATAGTTGTACATTCATAACTTCAATCATTTTCATTATTCCAATAATAATAATAAATAAAAAACAAAATTCATCACCTCTCAGTCTCTTTATGCTTCCCCTGCCATACATAGCTGCTATTGTTTCTATCTCTCTAGATTCTTTTATATTTATATTTTGTGAAAACAGTCTTACATATGCAATATCATGATATTCATATTTACTTGAGGTTTCACTAAATTATACAGTCCCATGTCACATTTTTTAGCTTTCCTTCTCGTAATATACATGACCTTAGACTTTCCCTTTCCACCACTGTCATACCTATATAATAGCTCTACTATTTCCAAACTCTGTGATGTGCTTTCACCATTTCCATTCATTTCCCAAGGTTTATAAGCAACTGTTTTTTACCAAATCTGCACAGTTTGGTAACCTTCAGCTTTCCATTCTCTACCCTCATTCTATTTTCTGGTGACCAATATTCTAATCATAAACTCCATGAATTTACACAATGTATTTAGTTCATAATTTCACCAGCATACCATATTTGTCCTTTTGTATCTGCCTTGCTTCACTCAACATGATGTTCTCCAGGTTGTCATTCATGTTTTCATATGCACCATGACGCCATTTCTTCTTACAGCTGCATAATATTCCATTTTATGTATACACCACAATTTGTTTATCCATTCATAGGCTGATGGACAGCTGGGTCGTTTCCAGCTTTTAGCAATCATGAATAATGCCGCTATGAAAATCAGGATGCAGAAGTCTGTTCATGTCACTGCTCTCAGTTCTTCTGGGTATATACTAGTAATGGTATTGCCAGGTCATATGGCAAATCTATATTCAATGTCCTTAGGAAATGCCAAACAATTCTCCACAGTGGCTGAACCATTCTACATGCCCACCAACAGTGAATAAGTATTTTATCTCTGCACATCTTCTCCAACATTTACAATTTTAAGACTTTTTAATAGTGGCAATTCTAATAGCTGTGAAATGATATCTGATTGTAGTTTTGATTTGCATTTCTCTAATTGCTAGTGATATTGAATATTTTTTCATGTGTTTTTTTCACCATTTGTATTTCTTCTTTGGACAAGTGTCTTTTTATATCTTTGCTTATATTTTACTCAGGCAGTTTGTGTTTTTATTGTTGAGTTGTAGTATCTCTTTAAATATCATGGATATTAAACACTTATTGGATATGTGATTTCCAAATATTTTCTCCCATTGAGTCATCTGCCTTTTTTTTTTTTTTTTTTTAACCATTTTGACAACATCCTTTGAGGTACAAAAGTGTTTAATTTTCAGGAGGTCCCATTTACCTATTTTTTCTTTTATTGTTTGTGCTTTGGGTGTAAGGTTTAAGGAACTGCCACCTACTAGAAGATCTTGAAGAAATTTTCCTACATTTTCTTCTAGGAGTTTTATGGTTGTCGCTTTTATATTTAGGTCCTTGATCCATTTTGAGTTAATTTTTTATCAGGTATGAGATAGGGGTCCACTCTCTTTCTTTTGGATATGGGTATCCAGTTCTCTCAGCACCATTTGTTGAGTAGACTGTTCTGACCCAGCTGGCAAGGCTTGACAGTATAGTAAAAAATCACTTGACCTTAGATGTAAGGGTCTATTTCTGAGTTCTTGATTCTGTTCCATTGGCCAATATATTTGTCTTTATGCCAGTATCATGCTGGTTTTTGTTGTTGTTGCTGTTTATTTTTAATTTTATATTTTTACCACTGTAGCTAGATAATATGCTTTAAAGTCAGCAAGTGAGTGTCCTTTAACTTCATTCTTTTTTTAAGGCATTTTTATTACTATTTTGGACCCCTTACCCCCTCCAAATAATTTGGTAATTGGCTTTTGCATTCCTGCAAAAAAGACTGTTGGGATTTTTACTGGGATTGCATTTAATCTCTAACTCAGTCTGGGGAAAATTGACATCTTAATGGTATTTAGTCTTCCAGTCAACGAGCACGGAATGTCCTTCCATTTATCTAAGTCTTCTTTGGTTCCTTTTAGCAATGATTTGTACTCTTCTGACCACAGGTAGTTTATGTCCTTGGTTAAGTTTATTCCTATATATTTAGTTGCAATTATAAACAGATTTTTTTTCTGATTTCCTCTTCATATTGCTCATTAGTAGTGTATAGAAATGCTATTGATTTTTGGGTATTAATCTTGTATCCTACCTCTTTGCTTAACTCATCTCCTAGTTATAGTAACTTTGTTGTGGATTTTTCAGGATTTTCTAGATATAGGATCATATCATCAGTGAATAGTGAGTTTTACTTCTTCAGTCCCTATTTGGGGCCCTTTTATTTCTTTATCTCATGTAATTGCTCTAGCTAGAACTTCTAGCACAATATTGAATAAAAATGATGATACTGGCATAATTTTCTTTTTCCTGATCATAGCAGGAAAGCTTTCAGTCTTTCGCCATTGAGTATAATGCTAGCTGTAGGTTTTTATTTTTGTTTCCTTGTTTTTTTTTTTTAAAGGACATATCGATGGTTGAAACCAGGTCCTCATTTTTGGGAAGCAGGCACTCTAACCACTGAGTACACCTGCTCCCAATATCTGCACTTTACCGTATTTAGAAAGCTTTTTATTTCTATCTTTTTTATTGTTTTTATCAAGAAATGGTGCTGAATTGTGTCAAATGCCTTTTCTGCACCAATCATGAGCATCATTTAATTTTTCTTCTTCAATTTATTAATGTGGTTTATTAACTAATTGATTTTCTCGTGTTGACAAATGCTTGCTTACCTAGGATAAAACCTATTGATTGTGGTGTATAACAATTTTAATGTAATTTTCATTTTGGTTTGCAAGTATTTTGTTGAGGAATTTTCATTAGATATATATTCATCTATATTCATTAGATATCTATTCATTAGACATATAGACTGTAATTTTATTTTTTCATAGTATTTTTATCTGGTTTTGGTATTAGGGTGATGCTGGCTTCAAGAATGAGTTTGGTAGCATTCTTTCCTGTTCAATTTTTTGGAAGAGCTTGAGCAAGATTGGTATTAGATTGTCTTTGTATGATTGGTAGAATTCACTTATGAAGCCTTCTGGTCCTGGGGTTTTAAAGTATATTTGGTATACTTTAAAAAATTTTTATGTTTAAAGAAGCTTTAGACTACATGAATGCTACATAAAAATATATAGGGGATTCCCATATGCCCCACCCTCTCCCACCTCCCACACTTTCTCACATTAACAATGCCTTTCATTAGTGTGGAACATTTTTACAATTGATAAACACATATTGAAGAATTGCTACTTACTGTGGCCTAAGGTTTACATTATAGTTTACACTTTGCCCCACACAATTTTATGGGTTTTGACAAAATGTATAATGGCCTGTATCCATCAAGGCAATATCATGCAGGACAATTCAAATATTCCAAAAATGTCCCCATGTTACATCTATTCTTCCCTCTGCCTCCCCTCAGAACTTTTGGTGGCCATTGCCTTTATATCAATGACAAACGTTCTTCAATTGCTAGAATGTAAGAAGTCTATAATAGTCCAATAATAAGTCTACTTTAGTCCATTGTTCATTCCGCAGTCTTGAGGATTTGGGGATGGTGATGCACACTCTGTTTCTCATTGAGAAGGGGCTTAGATCCCATGAGGCAGATGATTGGGACTATCTTGCTTGCAGTTGTATACACTCTCTATTCCATGGATGGTCGTTGTCCATCATCATCTCCTTGTTACTTGTCCTGAGTCCAATGAATTGGAGTTGCAACTCTGCTGAGATTCAGGGCTCAACCAGCACATGAACAGACCAAAGATTTAAGTCTCTGGGACACATATTTAACAAATATAGTGCTAATTATAAGTTCAAATAAAAGGGGCAGAAGAGCTATGTGTAGGAAAACTATAAATGAGTCTAACTGTTACACTGGGGAACATAAATTCTAAAGTAAGGCCCAATGACAGGGTGCCAAATTCCTGAGCTTGTCTTCCCTGCTTATAGTGTCTAGATGTCTCTGGAGCCCTCAGGAACCCAGTTGTTTGAGGCACTGTTTACTATGACAGTCAATGAGATCCTGCTGAGATGTGCATAAGCATCACCTCTGGAATGACCTCCCAACTTGCTTTGAAATTTCTTAGTCATAAAAACTCATTTGTATTTAATATTTCCCAGTTTTGGTCAAGGTCTTTTTCCAGAAGAATCGTTAGTTGGTGCTTGGTAGTAATCTCTTAGTGCCAGGAACACTCATCCTTGGGAGTCATGTCCCATGTTGGGGGGAAGGTAGTGTGTTTATATGCTGAGTTTGGCTTACAAAGAGGCCAAATTTGAGCAACAACGAAGCTTTCAGGAAGTATTGCTTAAGCAACATATAATGCTAGGCTAAGTTTCAATTTCACAAGAATAGCTTCATAAGTACAATCATCAATATCGAGGGCATGGCATAATGGCCTGTTCTCCTTCAGTAGGCACTGCCCATGTACTCGGAGGATGCTTGCTGTCGTATTAGAGCATGTAGTAGAACTTTTGGGAGTTTTTTTGTGACTGTTTCAATCTCTTCACTTCTGATTGGTTTGTTGAGGTCTTCTATTTCTTCTAGTGTCAGTATAGGTGGTTTGTGTGTTTCTAGGAATTTGTCCATCTCCTCTACATTGTCTAGTTTTTCGGCATACAGTTGTTCATTGTATCTACTAATGATCTTTCTTATTTCTGTAGGGTCAGTGGTAATGAACCCTGTTCATTTCTGATTTTATTTGAATGTTCTCTTTTTCCTTTGTCAGTCTAGGTAAAAGTTTGTAAATTTTGTTGATTTTCTCAAAGAACCAACATTTGGTTTTGTTGATTCTCTCTATAGCTTTTTTGTCCTCAATTTCATTTATTTCCACTCTGATTTTTACTATTTCTTTCCTTCAGCTTGGTGTGGGATTATTTAGTTGCCCTTTCTCTAGTTCTTCCAGGTGTGCAGTTAGATCTTCAATTTTAACTCTTTCTTCTTTTTTAATGTAAGTGTTGTGGGCTATAAATTTCCCTCTCAGCACTGCTTTTGCAGTGTCCCATAGGTTTTTATGATTTGTTCTCATGTTCATTCATCTCAAGTTATCTTCTGAATTCTCTTGCAATGTCTTCTTTGACCAACTAATTACTTAAGAGTGTGTGGTTTAATCTCCATATATTTATGAATTTCCCCCTTTTCTACTGTCTTCTTGCCTCCATGGTTTCTGATAAGAGATCAGCACTTAGTATTATTGAGATTCTCTTTTATGTGATTTATTGTCTTTTTCTTGCTGCTTTCAGAATCCTCTTTATCTCTGTTATTTGTAATTCTGATAGTAGGTGTCTTGAGTAGTTCTATTCAGATTTATTCTGCTTTGTTGTGTTTTCCTTCTCGGATATTCATAGCTACATCTTTCATAAAGGTTGGGAAGTTTTTGGTCATTATTTCCTCAAATATTCTTCCTGCCCTTTTTCTGTACTCTTTTCCTATTGAGACTCTGATAATGTATATGTTTGTGCATTCATGGTGTCATTAAATTCCATGAGACACTGTTCTATTATCACAGTTTTCATTTCTGCTTCTTCATCTCTCTGTCCCTTGCCCTCCTGGATAATACACAGTACTCTTCTGATGTGCAGATCCCTAAAGCTTTTTTTTGCCCTTCTTCCATTGTTTTTGTGAGAATTCAAGCCCTGCCTATCTATCCCAATGCCATCTTCCTGGAAGTCCTCTAGACTGTGTGATTTTGATTGTGATTATGTTGAATCTTCAAATTGCTTTGTGTAGAATTGACACCTTAACAATATTTAGTTTTCCAATCCATGGACGTGGAATAAAGTCCCATTTATTTAGGTCTTGTTTAATTTCTTTCAGAAATATTTGGAATTTTTCATACAAAAGTCATTAACATTCCTGATTAAATTTATTCTCAGATATTATATTCTTTTATTTGCTATTGTAAATGGAATTCTTTCTTGATATCCTCTTCATATTGTTTCTTACTTCAATATAGAAACACTTGATTTTTTCTTCCATTTACACAATCATCATTTATTTCTAAAGCCTGCGGAAGGTACATTTATTTTTTTATTTTTTATTTTTTTATATTTTAAAAGATGCTTAGATTACATAAATGTTACACAAAATTTCCCATGTTCCAAACATCCCACACCTCCCATAACATCCCACATAAACATCTTTCATTAGTGTGGTACATCACCTGCAATGGATATACACATCCTGGGGCTTTGCCACTAAGCATGGACCATAGTTCACATTGTAGACCACACTCTCTCCCACACAGTTCTGCATGTTATATGCTGATATAAAATGGCTGTCATTGTAATCTCACTCAGTATAATTCCCAAGTCCTGAAAAAGCCCCTGTATTACAATTGCATTTCCCTTCCCTGCCCAAAAGCTTCTAGTGGACACTCGCTCCACCTCACTGTTGTAATTTCTTCCATTTCTTGAATCACAATATGTCTACAACAGAATACCATTAAGTCCACTCTAGTACATAGCTCTTCCCCCAGTCCTGAGGAGTCTGGGATGGTGATGTCCACTCTACCTCCAAGTGAGAAGGGCCTTATATCCCATGGATAAGATGGATGAAATTATCCTTCCTGCAGCTGCAGACTCTCTCCATTCCCTGGGTTGGTCATTGTCCATCATCATCTCCTCGCCAGGTGTCTTGGGTAAGTCCATTGAGCTGTAGTGTAGGAGTTACAGCTCCATTGAGATTCCAGGCAGAGCTGGTACATGGGCAGGCCAAGGGCTCCAGCCTCTGGAAGTACACCTACAAACTCCGGCACCACATATAGATTTGAATAGAAGGGACTGATGGACTGTATGCAGGGAGGACTTATTTGAGTCCAACTCTGTCACTCTCAGGAGCACATATTCCAAAGTATAGCCCACTGATAAGGCATCAATCTCTGGAGCTATCCCCCCTTATATAGGACCTGGGTGTCTCCAGAGCCTTCAGGAGTCCCTCTGTGTGGGGTGATATCAACTTTGGTGTTCTATGAGATCCTACTGAGGTGTGCATAAGTGTTTCCTCTGGGGTGACCTCCCGACTCTCTTTGAAGTCTCTTAGCCACATGAGCTCATTTGTCTTTACCTTCCCCCTCTTTTATTCAAGGCCTTTTTTCCAGTCATATTATCAGTTGGCACTTGGTATTAATCCCTCGTTGCCAGTGAGACTCATCCCCGGGAGTCATGTCCCACACTGGGGGGAAGGTAATGCATTTATATCCTGAGTTTGGCTTAGAGAGAGGCCACATTTGAGCAACAAGAAGGCTCTCAGGTGGCAACCCTTAGGCACCCCATAACAGTAGGCTAAGTTTCAATTACAAGAGCAAAGACTCATAAGGCTAGTCATCAATAACAAGAACCCATCAGTGACCCATCCTCTTTTGCCAGGCACTGCCCTGCACTCGGGGTACTGTTGCTGCTCCCTTGGAGAATGTGACAGAGTGCTCCAGGCTGGGAATTCAGTATTCCCTCATTTATTGAGTGATTGTCTACCCACTGTGACCATGCCCCACCCCTTGATCATTTGAACAATTTCATATATCTTTCATGTATATTCAGGTGAACTTCCTCCCATGAAACCCCCATCCCAGACACTCCCCACCAATGATCCTCTGCTGCCCCTGTTGTAATCCTTCTGTGATCTAAACCTTCCTTGAACACGAAGCCCATATAATAGCCAAATACAATTAATAGGAAAATGAAATAATAATGATAAGCTTAAAGGTAAGAGATAAAATACATGGAAACTCAAAAGCAAAAACCTAAAAGTAAAATAAAGTTAAATAATTGGGACATTCAAAAAAATGGGAAAAAACAAAAAAAATTAAATTAAAAAAATTTATTATTATTATTTTTTCCTTTTATCACTGCATTATTGGGTGTGCAGTCTGTACCATGGCACCTTCCCCCTCTCACTCCCCAGTGTCACCAAAATTTTCATTTAATTTTCAAAGACGTTTTAGGACACAGCAAAGTAACACACAGATTTACTAGAAACTTTCGTATACCCAACCTCATTTCCCTTTCCTCACTCCTTATTAAAACTTTTTTTTTTTTGTGGATGGTAGCATTGTTATAACTGTTATACAGATAGTGAAACATAGCTACTAAACATTGTCAATGGTTTACAGTATAGTTTACAATTTAGACGGTACAGTTTAATAATGTTTGATGGTATTTACCATGTCCTGTGTCCATCACTGTAAGGTAATGAAAATCATTTCCCATGACCACTGAATACCCCCTGTTTGATCTTTTCTGTTCCTTCCTCCCCATCCCCCTGGGGCACATGACACTCCCCTGTCTTGACTCATTGGATGACAAGATTCATAGTTACATGCAACAAGAGGTCTTGACATGCTGATTATCCTCCCCTATTAAGATCCACCTTTGCTCCTAAGAGACACCCACCTGTCTGTTTCTGGGTGAATCGGTCTGTCCAAAGATGGGGGTCCATCTCCTTCCCACCCACCATGTGGGTCTCCACTCCCCATCACAACACATTATGACAGGATGAACACTCGCACTGCCAGAAGCCTACTCCAGATGCACCCTGTCCTGAATGCCCCTCCAACGTACACCCTAAACCAGTGTCACTACCTTGTCATATTGCCATAAGAGCATTCCTACTTCTGCACTTTCAACATCATACCCACAAATCCCATGTTCACCTAGTCCCCTTCCCATCTCTTCCCCAGTATCCTGGGTATTCTAACCTGCCCTTTCTAATCTAACCACCTGCCCAAACTGCACCACCAAACCCTTTAATATCACTACCCACTTGTCCTATCCTTCAATATGCAACTATACTCTATCACTTTACCCTAGATTATGTCCATATGGGTGATGGCTCACAACCTTCTCTTCTCTTTCTCTCCCTTGTTAACCTATCTTTCAGACAACTGTTCTCAGAGACTGCTCACTTTCCTCAATTAGTGAGATCATATACTGTTCATCCTTCAATGCCTGGCTTGCTTCACTCAATATAAGGTCTTCAAGATTCATCCATGTTATTCCATGTGTTAGCACTTTATTCCTTCTTACAGCTGAGTAATATTCCATTGTATGTATGTACCATATTTTGTTTATCCATTCATCTGTTGATGGGCAGCGGGGCTGATTCCAAATTTTGGCAATTGTGAACAATGCCGCTATGAACATTGGTGTGCATATATCTGTTCGTGTCTTTGCTTTCAATTCTTCTGTATATATACCCAGCAATGGAATCACTGGATCATATGGGAGATTTATTGTTAATTTTCTGAGGAACCGCCAAACTGTCCTCCACAGTGACTGGACCATTCCAAAATCCCACCAGGGGTGGATGAGGGTTCCTATTCCTCCACATCCTCTCCAACACTTAGAGTCTGCTGTTTTTTTTAATAGCTGCCATTCTGATGGGTGTAAGATGGTATCTCATTGTAGTTTTGATTTGCATTCCCCTAACAGCTAGCGATGTCGAGGATTTTTTCATTTGCTTTTTAGCCATTTTTATTTCTTCCTTGGAGAAGTGTCTTTTCAGGTCAGTTGTCCATTTTTTAAATGGGTTGTTTGTCTTTTTATTTTCGAGGTGTAGGGTTTCTTTATATCTGCAGGATATTAGGTGCCTATCAATGGTTGCCAAATATTGTCTCCCATTGGATAGGCTGCCTTTTTATTTTCTTAATAACGTCCTTTGAGGTGCAGAAGTTTTTAATTTGGAAGAGATCCCATTTATCTATTTTTTTCTCTTGCTGCTCGTGCTTTGAGTGTGAAGTTCATGAAACCATTTCCTATTACAAGGTCCTGCAGATGCTTCCCTACATTATCTTCCAAGGTCTTTATGGTCTTGGCTCTTATATTTAGATCTTTGATCCATTTTGAGTTGACTTTTGTATAAGTTGTGAGATGGTGTTCCTCTGTCATTCTTTTGGATATGGATATCCAGTTCTCCAAGCACCACTTGTTAAAGAGGCCATTCTCTCCCAATTGAGTGGGCTTCATGGCCTTGTCGAATATCAGTGACTATATATGCGAGGATCTATATCAGAACTCTCAATCCGGTTCCATTGGTCAGTATGTCTATCCTTGTGCCAATACCATGCAGTTTTGAGCACTGTAGCTTTGTAGTATGTTTTAAAGTCAGGTAATGTGAATCCTCCAAATTCATTTTTCTTTTGCAATATGTCTTTGGCAATTTGGAGCCTCTTACCTTTCCAAATATATCTTGTAGTTAGTTTTACCAATTCATTAAAAAATGCAGTGTTGATTTTTATTGGGATTGCATTAAATCTGTATATTGTTTTGGGTAAGATAGACATCTGAATGATATTTATTCTTCCTATCCATGAACAGGGAATATTCTTACATTTATTTAAGTCTTCTTTGATTTCCCTTAACAGTGTTGTATAGTTCTCTGTATATAAGTCCTTTCCATCTTTAGTTAAATTTATTCCTAGGTTTTTGATTCTTTTAGTTACGATTGTAAATGTTTTTTTTTTTCTTGATTTCCTCCTCAGATTGCTCGTTATTGGTGTACAGAAATGCTACTGATTTTTGAGCATTGATCTTATAGCCTGCAACATTACTGAACTCCTTTATAAGTTCTAGAAGCTTTGTTGTAGATTTCTCAAGGCTTTCTACATATAGGATCATGTCATCTGCAAATAATGAAATTTTTACTTCTTCTTTTCCAATTTGGATGCATTTTACATCTTTTTCTTGCCTCAGTGCTTGAGCAAGTACTTCTAAGGCAATGTTAAAATAGAGTGGTGATAGTGGTAATCCTTGTCTTGTTCCCAATCTCAGAGGGAAGGTTTTTAGGATTTCACCATTGGAGATGATGTTAATTTTGGGTTTTCATATATACCGTTTATCATATTCAGAAAGTTTCCTTCTATTCCTATCTTTTGCAGTGTTTTTATCAGGAAAGAGTGCTGTATTTTGTCGAATGCTTTTTCTGCATCTATAGTGATGATCATGAGATTTTTTTTCTTTCAATCTGTTTATGTGGTGTATTACATTGATTGATTTTCTTTTATGGAGCCATCCTTGCATACTTGGTCATGGTGTATAATCCTTTTGATATGTTGTTGAATGCGATTAGCAAGTATTTTGTTGAGGATTTTAGCATCTAGGTTCATTAGAAAAATTGGTCTGTAATTTTCCTTTCTTGTGGTATCTTTGTTTGGTTTTGGTATTAGGGTAATGTTGGCATCGTAGAATTAGTTAGACAATATTCCTTCTACTTCTATTTTTTGGAAAAACTTAAGCAGAATTGGTGTTAGCTCTTTCTGGAATTCAGCTGTGAAGCCATCTGGTCCTGGGCTCTTCTTAGTTGGGAGGTTTTTGATGACTGAGTCTATCTCTTTACTTGTAATTTGACTGTTGAGTTCATCAATTTCTTCTTTCATCAGTGTAGGCTGTTTGTGAGTTTCTAGAAACTTGTCCATTTCCTCTAACTATCATTCTTGTTGGCTTATAATTTTTCAAAGTATCCTCTTATGATACTCCTTTATTTCTGTGGGGTCAGTAGTGATATCTCCTTCCTCATTCCTTATTTTGTGTATTTGCATCTCTCTTTTTCTTTGTTAGTCTGACTAAGGGCTTGTCAATTTTATTGATCTTCTCTAAGAACCAGCTTTTGGCTTTTTTTTTTTTTATTGCTTTCTTTTTCTCTGTTTCATTTAGTTCTGCTCTAATCTTTGTTATTTCCTTCTTTTTACTTCCTTTAGATTTAGTTTGTTGCTCTTTTTCCAATTCCTCCAAGTGTGCAGTTAGGTCTTCAATTTTAGCTCTTTCTTCTTTTTTAGAATTCACAGTATTTATCACTGTGAATTTCCCTCTCAGTACAGCTTTTGCTGCATCCCATAGGTTTTGATATGTTCTGTTGTTGTTTTCATTAGTTTCAAGGTAGTTACTGATTTCTTTTGAGATTACCTCCTTGACCCACTGTTTGTCTAAGAGTGTGTTGTTTAACTTCCATATCTTTGTGCCTAAGCTGTTTCTCTGGCTTTTAGTGATTTCCAATTTCATTTCATTGTGGTCAGAAAAATTACTTTGTATAATCTCAGATTTTCTGAATTCATTGAGAGTTGTTCTGTGGCCTAGCATGTGGTCTATCTTGGAGTATGATGCATGTGCACTCGAGAAGAATGTAAATCCTGCTGTATTTCGGTGCAGTGTTTTGTATATGACTATTATGTCCAGGTCCTCTAATGTATTGTTCAGAGTCTTTGTTTCTTTATTGATTCTCTGTCTAGATGTTCTATCTAATGATGATAATGGTGTATTAAATTCCCCTGCTATATTTGTAGTGGCATTTATTTCTCCACTTAATTTTTCCAAAGTTTGCCTCATGTATTTTGCAGCACCCCGATTAGGTGCATAAAAGTTTATGATTGGTCTCTCTTCTTGAGAGATTATCCCTTTTACTAACAATGTCCATCTTTGTCTCTTACAATAGTGTTGCATTAAAGTCTATTTTGTCTGATAGTAGAATAGCTACTCCTGCCCTTTTTTTGGCTATTGTTAGCTTGTAAAATTGTTTTCCAGCCATTCACTTTCAGTCTCCTTGAATCCCTGGGTCATAGGTGGTTTCTTGTAGACAGCATATAGATGGATCATATTTCCTTATCCATTCTACCAATCTGTGTCTCTTGAGCGGTGAATTTAATCCATTAACATTCAGTGTTATTACTCACAATAAATTTCTTACTTCAGCCAAATTTTCTTTGGGTTAATGTATGTCATATGTTGCTTTGTTTCTGTTTTTGTCTTTGTAGTTGTTTTTAAACTCTCCTCCAACTCTCTCTCCCTTGTTATTTCCTTTCAACTTGTAGAACTTCTTTAGTGTTTCTTGAAGTGCAGGTTTCTTATTGACATACTCTCTTAATTTCTGTTTATCTGTGAATATTTTGAACTCTCCATCATTTTTGAATGCCAGTTTTGCTTGATAAAGAATTCATGCCTGGAAGTTTTTTTCTTTTAGTACTTTGACTATGTCATACCACTGTCTTCTTGCCTCCATGGTTTCAGATGAGATATCAGCACTTAATCTTATTGTGTTACCTTTGCATGTGATGGTTCGTTTTTCTCTTGCTTCCTTTAGTATTTTCTCTTTGTCTTGAGCATTGGACATTTTGACAAGTATATGTCTTGGAGTTGGCCTGTTGGGATTTATACTGTTTGGGATGTGCTTTGCTTCCTGGATCTGCACATCCATCTCTCCCAATGGGGTTGGGAAGTTTTCAGCCATTATTTCCTCAATACTCCTTCTGTTCCCTTTCCCTTCTCTTCTCCTTCTGGGATGCCCATAATGCATATGTTTGTGTGTTTTGTGTTGTCAGTTGTGTTGTTGGACTTTTTCTATCTTTTTGACTATCTGTTCTACTATCTGTTTGAATTTCAGATGCATTGTCTTCCACATCACTAATTCTTTCTTCTGCCTGTTCAAATCTGCTGTTATGTGAATCCAGTGTCTTTTTGATTTCTTGGGTTGTGCCATTGATCACCATCATATCCGTTATCTTTTACATAGGTTTACAATTTCTTCAGTATGTTCCCTCAGTGTCTTCTTAATATCCTTAATCTCTTCCATCACTTCATTAAGTTGGTCCATGATATTTGTTTGGAAAGCTTTGATTAGCTTTTTGATGTTCTGCATCTCTTCCTGATTTTTAGTTTGCTCATTGGACTGGTCCATGTCTTCTTGTTCATCAGTGTGGTTTGTAATTTGTTGCTGCCCTCTAGTTATCATTTTATCTTGATGGGTTTATTCAGTTGATTAGCTTTTTTTCTCTTCTCTAGAGTTTTATTTACCTGGTGGTTCTGTGTGTGTGTTAAGTTTTCTCTTTGACACTTTTTCTTCTTGTTTTATTTCCTTGCTTCTTTCTGTGCTCCCTTGAAGGCAAAAGATTAGTGCCAGAGGAATTGAAAGATGTGATAAAGGAAGAAGGGTAATAGTAATATTGATAAAAGTTAGAACAGGGGCTGAATAAGACTTAGTGAAATGAATATTTGTCATGTAGGCAGTGTAGAGTAATAGGAAAAAAGTGGAGTACCTACAATGGATTGGGAAACCATTGTAGAGGAATATATATATATAATGATTTAGAAGGCTAGAATGATGAGGAGGGAGAGAAAGAGTAAAGAAAGTGTTGAAAGGAAAAAGTTAATATTAATAAAAAAAAGAAGAAAACAGAATAGATAGAATAGAAATTGCTACCCTTAAATTGTGGGCTAATGAAAAAATGTGGTATGTTATAACCACCACAGAATGAAGAAGGCAGAAAGATGAAGGAAGTGGAAGAGATAGCTTGGTAGACAAAATCAATATAGACAGAGAATGGGAAATCAATGAAGAAAAAGTACAACAAAGAAGAGATAAGCTAGCAGTACCAAAACAAACAAACAAACAAACAAACAAACAAACAAAAAAAAGGGAGGGGTGAAAAAGAGGAAAGAAAAGGAAGAGACAACAAATAAACAGAGAAAAGCCAAACAATCACACAAGCAAGCAGTCAAACAAAGCTAAGGAAGAACAGTGTCCCTTCTTGGGCCCCTGTGGAACCTCTCAGCCTGCTTGTGTTTATCAATCAATTGCCCTGCAAAGTTCTATCTGCAGGTTTTGAGGCAGATTTTAGCTATTAAACTAAATTAAAAAGAAGGATTCATTGTTTATTTTTTAAAGTGAGTGTCTTCTTTTTTTTGGTGAAATAAGGGACCAAAAAGAAGTCCTCTTTTAGACCACCCCTTTCAGTGAGGGGACCCTAACTAGGCTCGTGGAAACTAATCAAGCACCTCCCACTTCCTGGCCTCCCCAGGGGAGCTGAAGCTCTGATGCTTGTCAGTACACAATGACAAAATTGGCTGACTCCATCCCCTCTGGAGCCAAGCCTCAGTGTCACTGGGCTGCTGGGTAAATCAAGCTTCCTCCATAGATTTGCCTCTCCCCTCAGCCTGGTGCTGCTTCAAGCCAGCTTATCTGCTCCCCAAAGCTACAAGAGGGTCCAGGCAGCCAAATCCACAGAAGGGAATCCCCTCTTCACCTTCTGTCAGAACCCTCCCACTCTCAAGAATGCTCTGCCCCACCAGGTTGCCGGTGGGAGTCACGGCTCAAACCAGCCTTTTTCCCTGAGTGTGGGGCTCAGCTGTCTGTGTTAGCCACCACAGGCAGGCTTAAAACTTATGAATCTCTACCGAGCAATCCACGCTGTCGAGCTGCCTCCAGATAGATGTCCCCAAGGTAGTCGCTCCATGTGCCCACAGCACAGAGCCCCGGGCAGGACCCTGTCCCTAATCAGCCATCCTCAGAGAGTGACTAAGCGAGTGCCCTCCTAAACCGACGTCATCTTGCCTCCCCCTCACTATTGATTTTCAAATGTTGATCTTGTCCCCAACTACTTTGTTATTTCACTATTAGTTTTAGTAGTTTTGTTGTGGATTTTACAGGATTTTCCATATATAGGATCATGTCACTTGTGAATAGAGATAGATTGACTACTTCATTTCAATTTGGATGTCTTTTATTTCTTTTTCTTGCTTAATTGCTCTGGCTAGAACTGCAGCATAATATTAAATAATGGGTGGCAGCAAGCATCCTTGTCTTGTTCCTAATCTTAGAGGAAAAGCTTTCAGTCTTTTACCATTGAGTATGATGTTAAACGCTTAAAATCATTTTCATATATGGGATTTTCATATATGATCTTTATCATGTTAAAGATGGTGTCTTTTATTCATAGTTTTTATTGTTTTTATCAAAAATGGTTGCTGGATTTTGTAAAGTGCTTTTTCTGTGTCAATTTAGATAATAATGTGATATTGTCCATCTATTCTATTAATGTGTATCGCATTAATTTATTTTCTTATGTTGAACACCCTTGCATACATGGGATAAATCCCCCTTGTTTATGTAAGACAATTATTGTAATGAAGTGTTAAATACAGTTTGCTAGTATTTTCTTGAGGATATATACACCTACATTCATAAGGGAACTTGTTGTGTAGTTTTCTCTTCTTGTGGTATCTTTACCTGGCTTTAGAGTTAGGGTGATGTTGACTTCATTGAATAAGTTAGGAAGTGTTCTGTGCTCTTCAATTATTTTGAAAAGTTTGAGGAAGAATGGTATTAATTCTTCTTGGAATGTTTGGTAACATTCCTGGGCATTTTTTTTTTGTTGTTGAGAGTTTTTGGTTACACATTCAATCTCTTTATTTGTTTTTTGGTGTGTTGATATCTTCTATTTCTTCTTGTATTAATGTAAGTAGTTTGTGTGTTTCTAGAAATTTTATCCATTTTATCTATGTTATCTAATTTGATAGCATACATTTGTTCAAAATATCCTGTTATAATCCTTTTTATTTCTGTGAGGTTTGAAGTAATGTCCCTGTTTTCATATTTGATTTTAGTAATTTGCATCTTTGTGTTTTTCTTTGTCTGTCTAATTAAAGGTATGTCACTTTTATTGATATTTTCAAAGAGGCAAATTTCAGTTCTGTTCTCTATTGTTTTAAATCTTTATTTAATTTTTATCTGCAATCTAATCTTTATTTTCTTCCTTATGCTTGCTTTGAGTATAGTTTACTCTTCTTTTTCCAGATCTTCCACTTGTGAGATTAGGGCTGTCATTTGGTACTTGTCTTCTTTTTTATTGTAAGTGTTTAGATTACAAATATCCCTCTCAGGCTTAGTGCTTTGACTGTGAGCGAAAAACCAGAGGAAGACAGTTAATGGCCAAGCTGTTGTCAATGTAACCACTGCGAACATAGAAAGAAGCAAGGAAATAAAATAGGAAGAAAAACTGCCAAAGAGAAAACTTAACTCACACGCAGAAACAACAGCTAAATAAAATTCTAGAGCATAGAGAAAAGCTAATCAACTGAACAAACCCATCAAGATAATATGATGACCAGAGGGCAACAGAAAAATACAAATGAATCTGCGAAACTGGAAAACATGGACCAGTCCAGTGCACAAAATAAAAACCAGGAAGCAATGCAGTACATCGA